>CM077452.1:25603688-25884419 GCA_039654765.1 Mylopharyngodon piceus | reverse complement strand
TTTTCACGGATTCATATGAATGGGGATCGTTTTGACAATGGTGTCGTCTGTACGCAGAAAACTCAAAGGAAAAACTTCTCCGTTTTAAGCATATAAATAAACCATTTTTACAAGAATCAGAAATCACGTGACGCGGGGTAAAGTTAGTTCCGCTATGGGTCTGGGGCTATTAGATTAATATGCTCTTTTCTCAAATATCGCTTCTTACCTTTTCTGTTTTGTCTGTTTTCCAAGTAGCTGTTGCATAATTTACAAATAAATTAATTTCTACTTGTTTGTAGCTCATGCGGCCACTCAGACTGTTGCTCGAATTTACAGGTGGACAGTTTTATTTCACCAGCTGTCATACAGCATAGGCTACGCAGCTACTCATTCCCATGTTCGTATCACCATATGATGTACATTTATTTATATAATTTATTCATATAAAAACTAAACTCCCAATATATGCTTCTATGCGGGATATAAAGTCCTGAGATACATAATATTGTTGTGAGTTTAATACGTTTTTAAAAATATATGTTCATTGATATCTGTCAATATATGTCAGATGTCAATGAACATGTGAATTTTACTTTTACAGTCATCTATAACAAACATGCTACTGTTTATGCTTAGTATGTACAAATCTGTGTAGGCTACATGATGTATTTACATTCTTTTTTTTATTGCATTTACAATAATTGTTTATTTAGTTTATCAATTGACTGAATCAGTGAAATTAATTATAAAATATGTACAATTATTCACTCATTTAGATATTTTATGGGCTTATGGGAAATAGTTAGGTTTGGAGTCAGTCAATAAACCAGTGGTTTTCAGTTCTGGTCTCGGGGACCCACCGCTCTGCACATTTTGTATGTCATCCTTATTTAACAAAATGTGCAGTGCTGTGGGTTCCTTAGGACCAGGACTGAAAGCCACTGGAATAAACCACCCGCATCTGAGTTCTGCATCACCTGCCAGTATATTACATGACGCACATACTGTAAATTACTGGTGTTTTTGATGATATTACAATCAAATTGTAACATGCATTTAAGCATGTTACAACACAGTTAACTACAGTCGTCAACTACAGTCTTTTACACTGCACAACACAAATACAGACAAATGAACACACAAGGACCGACTTAGTAAAAAAAAAAAAAGAGTAAACTTTATATTTGTCTTGGCAGTCTACACTTCAAAATTCATAACAAACAAAGTCCACAATTACAGTTCCTTTTGCATTGTTACATCGCTATAAAGTAATATTTTTTCATTTTCATGAGCTGATAAACTTTTTACTATGAATTTGCAGACAGATTGCAACATAAGTATAGGTGTTTGTTCTGTAGATTTTTCAGTCCTGCTTTAACTACTATGTAATAACATTTAAATTAATACAATGCACTTATTGTGCACATACATGTTTTTACATTGTACTTTAAAAAATTACTTTGTTTAAAAATACCTGCATGTAATTTGTAATTCCATCTATAATGACACTGTTGAACCTTTCCCTTTACCCACCCTTAAACCTATCCATACCACCAAACCTGTCCTAACTTTACCCATATCACACCTCAATAGCAGCCCAAATGTTTTGCAATACAACATGAGCACAATAAGCACATCATACCAAACATTTATTATTTTATTTATTTATTTTTTAAAGTAAGTACATAGTAGTTAAAGACGCCTAATACAAAGTGCAGCCAACTTTTTTCCACTAAGGAATAAACAGTAATATATTTATTTAGACAAATAAAATTCTGTCAACGTGCAAATATCTCATACAAAAAGATACTTGATGAATTTAGAAATCCAATTTTTTAAAAACAAAAAAGTAATATATAAAAAAATATGATACACAGCATCATGAGAAAATAAAGCAGATATATCTGAATATAGATACATTTTTAAATAAACAGATGTGCACATACCTACACATTCACAGCATCTTATTAACTACAGCTCTATAAACTCAAATCACAGTATGATCTCCTGTCACAGGAGAGGTATGTTCTATACTGACTCTTAAAAAAATAAGACTTTCAAATAAAAAAAATCTGTACTAGCCTGAACCTTATGACCAACTATAGACATTTTTGTATTGCTGTATTTCTAATTTCATTGAATCCTTATGATAATTCACTCGATGTCGGCCTTTTCCTAAATTAAGATTTTCTTTAGACTGTTTCTGTGTCTTTTAAATGGTTCTCCTGAAAAACACAATCAACACACATCCAGTCAAGATTTCATTAGTGTCTGTTTCAGTACACAGAAGAACAAGATGAAGAGCAGATTGGTTGTTTACCTTTAGAGCTTTCATCAGATTCACCAGATTTCCTGATTCTGATAAAGAAACAGACTGCCATGACCACAGCCAGCATGAAGACAGCAACTGAGCACCCATACCTGAGGATTGATACAATATTTTAAATTAAACTTTTTACCATAAGTTCAGTTTTCACAAAGCAAAGAGGTTAAAAAAGAAGATAAACTCACAAGGTCATCTGTGACAGTTGTCCTAGGGGAAAAGGGGAGAAAACAATTAGCATATACTGTATGCATATATATTCATGCATGGGTTTATTGAGGGGTATCTGAAGGTACATTTACACGACAACAGCTAAAAACAGAAATGTTTTTCCTTTATGTTTTTTGAAAGTTTAACATACAGATGACAACATTGTCAAAATGATCCCTGTTCAAACGGATCCACAAGAATGACAAAATGCTGTATTTTGCTGCCAGGCCAGTAGTTGGCGATGTCACATTGTAAAGAAACACTATGCATCTATAGAGTGAACACGTACACATGCGCATGATGTCACTCTTTTCACAAATTCACGTTTTTGTTTTTTGCGTTTGCAGTCCCCCAAAATGCCATTGTTGTGTAAATGAACGGCCAAAACATAAAAAGTTTTCCATTTTTAGTTGAAAACGGTGTGGTGTAAATGGCCCCTGAGTGTACTGCCAATTAGCATGCAATATGCAATTGTTCAGGAATATGTAAAATTTGACAAATAGTTAAGTCAATTCATTTGCAGTGATAGTTAGCAATATGAAATCCAATTCATTACATTTTGGAGTAGTGACAAACCTATTTCAGCCAGATTTAGGCAATTTTTTTTTTATCTCTGCCATGATTAAAATGATGCATATCAGGGTTTACAATTTTGGTCATATTGGCAAAATTTTAATCAAGAAGTTGATTAAAAGTCATGCAATATTACTTTTCTCTTTAGTTCTCTAAACCACAGGCAACTGTGGCAAGGAATGAAAAACTCCATCTGATGATGGATTGTATAAAATATGACTCACCGCTAAACCATAGTTGAGGTGTAGGAACAAGAGGGCCTGCAATAGGAAAGAAGAAAAACGAAAGAAAAAGAAAAATAGGAAAAATAAACTAAATACCAAAAATAAAATGCAACTGCAAGCAGCAGGTAAAAGGAAAAGTATATGAAAAGGAAAAAAACAAAGTCAGATTCAAAGGCAGGAATATTTGCAATCTGAGAAAAATTACACAAACCATGGTGAATGAAATAATAATAGCTAAATGAAATGATACAATATTTAGGCAGCAATTACAACAAACTAGCATAGATATGGGTTTACTGTACAAATTATATCAATACTTTTGAGTTCCCCCGAGAAACATTTTTTTGTTCTCATGTAAAAGTTTTGCATCCCCCAAGAAATTTTGTGAGCGGGCATAAAACTAGTGATGGAAATGTTATGATTCAAGTGGGAGAAAAATCGATGTTTCAGTGCTTTTGCGAGCGAAAGCAAACACAAAGCATTGAAACATAATTTTTCCATCGCCATGTCCCTTTAGAAGCTCTGTAAATATGGACTACATACTACAGAACCACTAAAGAGACATGGTGATGGAAAAATATGAGATGAGAGATGAGATGTGAAATTATATGTCGATGCTTTTGCATTCTCTTGTGAATGTTTTCCGATTGTTTCCAGAGGAAATGCAGAAGTTTTGAAATATATTTTTTCCTCCCATCTCATAAAGTCCCTCGTTAAATCTGCATACCATTTTGTACTAAAGAAACATTTTAAGAGATGACAAAAACATAAATTAATGAAGCTGCAATAATATATAGAAATTAAAGGAATGAAGTATTATTCTCACCCATTTCACACTGTGTGTCTGAGAACAGCGTGCAGTTGGAAACAGTTATCTGTCCAATGTCTATAGGTCGAGAAAAAGAATTGTATTCTCAGTCTCTTATGGAAAGGCATCTGTCATGTAAACAGTGATGAAACAATTTGTTGCTTACCTTCACATCTGCGGCATTTATCACAAACCACACCAATGTAGACAATGTAGAGTATATTGGAGCAGTTCTTGGTAACATACATACCTGTAGATTTGCATTGTATGATTGTTTAGTGATTAACAGTGGTGATCTCAATTTATTCAGATTTATTATTATTTAGTTAGTGAAGCTCACCTTCTGGGCAGTTAGGGCAGCACTGCGAATCTGGAAGTTGGAACTGGTTTTCTGGGCATGTTTCGATACATAGAGTACTAAGTGCCCCCACAAATATTGCCTGGAGTCATGAAAATAATGTTTCAATATATAACTCTCAAATTACATATCTCTGAATCAGGGATTAGAAACAGTTCAACACAAGAAAATGGAAACCAAAAACCATTTTTGCAGAATGTAGAAAACAGGAACAAAATCCCTTTCAGTCATTCCAGAGTGAACATGCTTTGTAATGTTTACTTTATCATATTGTTAAAACCAACAAACTAAGACTTTTTTCACAGTATAGTTAAAATGTTTAGTTTGCTCATGAAACCGTTCTAACACTTACCAAAACACATTTGCTGCCTGTTTGGTTCATTGTAGGTTGCCGGCTGCAGCAAGGGTTTCTTACCAATGTCTTCTGAAAATCTCGACTCTCTGCTTTTAACCACCAGAAACAATGACTCATTTAAGGTGTGGCCTCTATAGGACTTCCTGTAAAACACTTTTCTTATCAGTGTGTCATATGTAAGTGGTCAGAGACCAGTTTAACTGAAGGGTAGCTATGTGAGCAGGGGTGTTATCTCATATGTGATCTATATCTTACAACGGGGCTATAGGCACAGCTTAAGAAAAATATGCTTTTCACTGCTTCCATAGTGTATGAATGCAGAAAAAAAATATGTATGTTTTTATTGAACATTGATGGAGCAAAAGATTTTGCATGAAAATAAATCATAAAAGTGGTTTGTTTTGTTTTAAAATATTATAAATGAGGTGGCAAGGTGGACCTTGACTCACCAGCATGGGGCAAAAGGCACACACTACTGATACAAATACTTCAGCTAAAATAATGTTTTGAATAATGTTTAAGTTAATACTTGTTCAAAAATATTACTTTAGCAAAGTTTGTAATATTTTCTGTTTATTTTGATAAAAATTTTGTTCCAAACTGAAAATATAGTAATATAAACATATTTTAAAAATAAAATAATGTTGTGCGTTTAGAGATGCTCTTCTGCAGACCTCAGTTGTAATGAGTGATTATTTGAGTTACTGTGCCTTTCTATCAGCAGAACCAATCTGGTCATTCTCCTCTGACTTCTGGCATCAACAAGGCATTTTCACCAACTAGATATTTTCTCTTTTTTGGATCATTCTCTGTAAACCCTATAGATGCTTGTGTGTGAATATCCTAGTAGATCAGCAGTTTCTGAAATACTCAGACCAGCCAGTCTGGCACCAACAACCATGACACATTCAAAGTCACTTAAATCACCTTTCTTCCCTATTCTGGTGCTCAGTTTGAACTTCAGCAGATCATCTTCACCATGTCTGCATGCCTAAATGCATTGAGTTGCTGCCATGTGATTGACTGCTTAGAAATATGCGTTAACGAGCAGTTGAACACTTTATTGTACCTAATAAAGTAGCTGGTGAGTGTAAATTACGTCACTGAAGAGAACATGTTTAGAGTGATTATGAGAAGAAGCAACAAATATGAGAATTTGGACGGATTGCTATCACAGCAGCATTCGCCTCTCCACGTAATTCCTGTTTGACAAGTTTTGTTTTTTGTTGACAGTTGCATAGCAATGACACATAGCAACAGCACTGGTCTCAATGTTAGTATCACTATTGAAGTTAAATATTACCAGAGTGTTTAAAGCTCATACGATTAAAATGTAAGATACAAGATACAAGATTCCGGTACAAGTGAGGTTGCAGTTTACTGCTGTTATAGCGAACTGCCTACAGTATATGAAAGTTTCTAAACAATTGTATCATTAAGAATCAAAATCATTTTGCCATTTTTTAATCTTATATAACCATGATTTGCCTCAGAGGACTTTGTATGGTGTGGAATAGGCACTGAAAAATCACATATTTGCTGTTTGAGCTAACTTGACATTACAAAAGTTAGTGGTGTACTGTAGACCAAGCAGCTCAAAAAGGTGGGGAAGGGGCATCAATCATGAATAGGAATGACGGGTGAATGTTTAGATGAATGGCCCAATGCCCCCATTACCTGTGAGTATTCACCAAAAAAAAAAAAAAAACCTCAGAAATTATCTTCAATGCATGAGTAAATATTTTTTTTTTATTTTTTTTTATACACAACCAAAACCAAAAAAAGAACAAAGACCAGTGGCCTGTTACATGAAGCTATAGTTATAGCTATAGAACAAACTAAAGGTTTAGAGTAGGTTTAGAGTTGACAAAACCAAACAAACCAACCTGGTTTAGATCAAGTTCAGCGGGTTTGATTAGTGGTACTCACTGCAGAGTCTATACTGTAGCTGTGTCTCATTTAATTGCGAAGGCTGCATCCTCCAGAGGACGCATCCTGTGAAGGATGCGGTATACGGAGTGTCCTTCACCAGAATTAAACGAGACGTCCTTCGTAGGACACACAGGCAGGAAAGGAAACAGGAAGTATCACGTACGCCAACTCGTTCATGGCAGCGTCGTTGCGCTCTCAGCAAATGAATGAAAATTATTTATAAATTTGTAAAGTAATTTGAAAAGAAAATGTATTGTTTTATTTTGGTTAATGCTTGAGGAGCTGGTGTACGTACAACAGATATCTGTTACAGAGACAAAGGAGGAGGATATTAAGAAGAACAAAGTTTAAAACAAAAACAAGCTTAAAAACTACTTACATTTAAACACGTCTTCGCTTGTATGTACATCTGCCGACGCCGCCATTTTTTTTTTTTTCAAACAAATGACGGTTGTTAACAGCGACACAAAGAATTGTGGGCTATCTGCAGCAGCGAAGGATACACCTCATGCATCCTCCGAATTCCTGTGAAAGAAGGGCGCATTCGAAGGTCACATTTGGAGTGTCCTACTTACTTTTCTGAAATGATACAGCCTCAATGACGTATGCAACCTTGAACTGTCATTCACAAATCCTCTCCCGATCCAACAGACGAGCTACTGTAGCTCAAATTGCTCAAGAAGTTAGCTGATAGAAAGGTGTCAGAATACACAGTGCATCTCAGTTTGTTGTGTATGGAGCTGCATAGCTGCAGACCAGTCAGGGTGCCCATGCTGACCCCTGTCCACCGCCGAAAGTGCCAACAGTGGGCATGTGAGCATCAGAACTGGACCACGGAGCAATGGAAGAAGGTGGCCTGGTCTGATGAATCATGTTTTCTTTTACATCACGTGGATGGCCGGGTGTGTGTGCGTCTCTTACCTGGGGAACACATGGCTCTTTCAGCAGGATAATGCACCCTGCCACAAAGCAAAAATGGTTCAGGAAAGGTTTGAGGAGCACAACAACGAGTTTGAGGTGTTGACTTGGCCTCCAAATTCCCCAGATCTCAATCCAATCAAGCATCTGTGGGATGTGCTGAACAAACAAGTCCGATCCATGGAGGCCCACCTTGCAACTTACAGGACTTAAAGGATCTGCTGCTAACATCTTGGTGCCAGATACCAGAGCACACCTTCAGGGGTCTAGTGGAGTCCTAGCTTCATGCATTCTTTTTTATGAACAATTGAATGAGAGTAAGTTTAATTAAAAAAAAAGAAAAAGAAAAAGAAAAAAGAAAAAAAAGAAGCAACATTCTGAACAAAAAATTTCTATACTCTTTTAGAAGATGTGTAATAGCGCCCCCTACCATATAACAGTGAAAGCATTGATTGCAACAATTGAAAATTCCAACAATGGCAGGGAAAGAGTTAAAGGGATTGTCACCCAAAAATAAACATTTTGTCATCATTTACTCACCTTCATGTTGTTCCAAACCTGTATGAGTTTCTTTCTTCTGTTAAACACAACATAAAATATTTTAAAGAATGTTGGTAACTAGACAATTGACGGTAGCCACTGATTTCCATTGCAGGAAAAAAAAAAAAAAAAAAACTTTTAATTTGAAAGAATATGTTAAAATAATCATATTTATTTGCAGAATTGACAGATTACTGCAATTTAATCTGTAATACAGAAAGCAATACAATGCAGTTAAAATTACAACATGACTGTTAAAATGTTTTTTGGCAGGCAGATTTTCAGTCGCCTCTATACAAAAAGAAAACGTTTTTGTTTTTTTTTTTGTTTTTTTTTCAAATTCATGTTATACTTTATAGATAAAAATATGTTGAAGTACAGCAAAATTATGTTAAAGGGGACATAACAATCTGCCAATCTCATGTTAATCTCGAGTACCTATAGAGTAGTATTGCATCCTTCATATCTTCGAAGAGTCTTTAGTTTTATCAAATTTATAAAAGACAGATACAGTTGTACTGCTTCTTTCCGAAAACAGTTGAGCTTCTGGAGGCATGCTGTGGGTGAAGCTAAAGAGTCACGAGCACGGTCAGCTAAGCAAATGTATTTAAACACACACAATACATCGTCGCATTATCCCTGGATAACTTTCACTATACGTTTGTGTTGTTTGCATCAAATATCTCTTTTGTTGGCAATCAACTCGTAAGTGCATATAAAGTAGTTTTACCTGCCGCCTGTGGTTCCAACACATGACTGGGATCTTGTATCACTTGTATCATCTTTCGGTTTCAAATGATATGCAAATCCAGCGTCAAACTGGGCCTTGTTTATGAAACATTCGGCTCTGAAATGCCGGAACAAACAAACATACTTGCACAACTCCGTTGGTGCCCCGGAAAAACAAACTGCATCCACTGTTCCCTTAAAGCTGGGTTCTTTGGGAAGCTAAATACTCTGTCATACGTCCAACTCGTTTTTGAAAAGTTTTTTGAAACTTTAGCCATGTTTAGCATGAGAATTCAACTCTAAATAAGTCAGAAATAGCATTAGACATCCCCTTTAATATGAAGGGTTTAAAAACAGGCAATGGGTCTGTTAAAGGAGGCAACAATAAATCAGAATTGTAAAAAAGACATTAGCTTAATAACAATATCTGGTAATGGAATTGCATACATTTTATCTGTGTCTTCCAAATAGACAGTTAAGGGTTATTAAATACAATAACTGTTCATCAGTTTTGAACAGTATAAATTAATTGTATATGATAAAATAAAATTATTTGTTTTTTTTGTTTTTTTTTTACAGAATAATGTAATTTAGTAATATTTATAATGCCTTTTGTCGGCGTAAAATTTACATTCCTATGTAAATGACCATCTGTGTTTGAATGTAAAACTATGTGTGCGTATCAATCAGTAGGTCGAGAATCAGTATACCATGTACACTAATTTGGGCACTGGTAAGGACAGCAAAGGACCCTGGCTCACTACACATTGGGACACTTATGACTCTATTTCCACCAACACGACAACGTCCTCACTGGTATTTCTTAACAACCAGTGTTGGGGGTAATGCATTAAAAGTGTGGCACTGGGTTATCAAAAACTTAAGACAACGCCAATTATGGCACACGATATAGACTACGCCACCCTGGAAATTAGGCCGGGGACCCATAGGTACATCAAGTACACAAAACACACAGATGCGTCGTGGCTGAGTCAGGTATCAGACAATGATGGAACATTTCATACAATTTATTCACCACAGCACCAAACCACCCGTTGTGAACACTGCAGACCGACACTCGAACCACCACCACACACAGAGGACTCTGGCTAGTACTGGCACCCCAATTGTGAAGGGAAAATAAAACAATATGAGACACAAACAAACACATATACACTTTCCAAATAATAATCTCAGTCAATAAACACTTATCGCGTGCTGCCAGAAAGAATCAGATTATCAAACGATAATGGCGACCACTCACTAACGGGCGCTCATTACCAGTCACCAGCACAGCATCACCATTTAAAGCATTGTCCCAGGCTTGCATAACAAAAGAAATATTCATCAAAGCACAAAAAAACAAAAACAACAACGAAAAAAAAATTAATGAAACAAAAATAGCAAGCACATTTACAAAGAAACCCACAATAATAGTTACAAACACGTAGCTATTCACCACCGTACCCCACCTCAAGTCCCAAGGTCAATAAACACTTGAAACCACTAAATTTAAATGCGTTACCTCAAGCTGCAAATGCGCTGTCATTCCGGTTTAAGTTACAAGAGAAATTACCGTCTCATTAACCCAGGCATTAAATAATCATAACATACCTGTGGATAGTGACTTACACCACCCAGCGCACTCAATTGTGTGCAAGTTACACTCTTGCAAAAATGAGCATTCGCTCAATGTGTCTGCAGTACTCCTCAGCCACACTGTAAATGAAACAAGTCTCAAATAACCCTTCCCGACATAGATTGTTCATAATGCAACTGACATCAGAAGCGCTTACCTCCTGAACTTACACACGGCGCACCAGAATTGACGTCACTTCCAGGACCCCGAATGGACGCGCTTAGTTAGATGTCAGTCCCGTCTCCTTTTATATCCGCGGAATGTACCATATCCGCCCCTAATACAACTATAATGGTCGATCGCATCACCACAATCCACCCCCCCCCCCCATTAATCATCCTAGTCCTGACGATGAACAACTCCCCAGGATACTAATTACAGTCCGCAGCATTAGACCCTAAGCTAGACATGCCAGAAATTCGATTCGCTCCACTTCCTACAGCTTGTGTAAGTGGTGCACGTTGGAGTGCTGACCTGCCCCAACACATTCAGTTCATCTTGGGACCCTTCCAGATATATTGGGCGGTCCAGAAAAAGATGGATCCCAACTCTGTCTGTGAATTTGAACCACCCCCACTTACCCCTACTAAAGGCCTGCTGGCCGATCCCTCAACTCCAGAAGAGGGACTGACCCTTGCCTCTGAAGGAGCTCTACTCATCTCAGCACTCCTTTGAATGACCGGTGGGGCCTCTACCGCCACAAAGGCTAAATACCTATCTTCTGATTCACCCTCTATTACCAGGGGTGCTGACGGCTCAGCTCAACCCTCGAGGTACTCTGTTGGTGCCGGATTCCCTTGAATATGGGTTTTTTAGGACGTACGGTGAACGTGACGGACCTTACTTAGGCTGTGTACTGGAGCCACCATGTACACTGACCCACCATCTCGTGGAGCCCGAACCACCTGGTATACCGTCGAGCTCCATAGGTCCTGAATCTTATGCCAGCCCAAGACTCCATGGTCTCGCAGATAGACCAACTGACCCTCACTCAGAGGCTGCTCCCTTACCCGTTGATCATGCTTGGCCTTCTGATATTGTGCTGCCACTTGCAGCCACTCACATGCACCCTCAAAGGCCACTTGAAGCCGTGCCTGATGCTCTTCCACCCAATGGTGGACTCTACTGGCCACTGGATCCTGCACCTGGCCAAGCAAGAAATCCACAGGCAGCCTAGGCTCCTGCCCAAACATTATTCAAAAGACAGCTGAAAACACATCTCTTTCAAGAGCACTTAACCAAAAAAAAAAAAAAAACCATGCTTTTACTTCCCTTTAATCCCTCCCTATTTGCCTCTTCACAATGAATCACTTGTTGTATTCCTCACTTGTAAGTAGCTTTGGATAAAAGCGTCTGCAAAATGAATAAATGTAAATTAAAAAGTAAGGGGTTTCTCCAGTGGCTTGGTTTCCTGCCTAGAGTGGGACGGCTCCAGGACTGTGAAATCAAGGGCCACTATCTTGTTCAGGCAGGAAGCCAGTGGATGCCCCAAATAACTCTGAGCAACTGGTGTGGCCTCCTTGGCCTGCTGACACCACTCGCATTCCTGTACCCAATGGGCCACATCGGCTGACATCCCTGGCCAGTAGCACCGTTGTTGCACCAACTCCAGGGTGCGTTCAGTGCCTTGGTGCGTATGGTACTGGTGTAATTGGGTCAGCACCTCAGGCTGTAACACAGCAGGCAGCATCAGCTGCAGCACCTCTTCAATGCCGTCAGAACGACAGACCCTTCGATATAGCAGGCCTTCCTGTTCCTCCAATCGGTCCCACTGCCGAAGAAGTACCAACACTGGCTCATTTTATATCTGCGGAATGTACCATATCTGCCCCTAATACAAATATAATGGTCGATCGCATCACCACACAAGTAACTTGAGTTATGTAATCAGATTACTTTTCCAAGTAACTAGTAAAGTAACACATTACTTTTTCAATTTACAACAAAATATCTAAGTTACTTTTTCAAATAAGTAACGCAAGTTAATTTTTCACATCTATCGACTGACAGCTCTCATGTCCCCATGTTGAGAGAAATAAAGTGCAGAGGCGTTGCGTGTGCTGTGTAAACACTGTGGTTATTGTAGTTCTAGAATAAATGTGAACATGCTGAATGTGAACTCACCTCACTTGCACAAACAAATTTAGTATTCCTCAAAATGAATAAAAACAGTAAAACGCAATCTCAGTATTTTACACAAACCTGTAATAATTAACTATATTAAATTACACAAATATACTTTGTATTTAATCTCACTTTATTAACCAATGTCTTTGCTGCTGACAATCAATGATCTAATTCAACCATACCAATAAGCAAAAATTACTTTAGATTAGATTTAGAAATAAGTGTGTTGAACTTCCTTCTCCTGTATCCTATTATTCTTTAATGCAGAGTGGCAGCACAGCTGAAAGGTTTGTTTGAGCTGTACCCTCTACTGTACAGGTGTAAATATGCTTTCCTTCACCCTGCGGCTTATTCATTTCAATTTTGGTGTGTGTGGCGGGCAGGACGAGGCTGAGCCATAAGAGTGGGACGAGGTCGATGGCGCGAGTGTTAATGAGTGTCACCTGCACGCCGCACTGGTCTCGCATCTCATGGAGGAGCTCAGAAGGATAAAAGGATGAGCGACAACAGTAAGGACGAGAGAGGACCAGGCCTGGATTTAAATTATATTTTGTTTATGTGTGTGTGGCAGTCATCCATGAGGTTCTGCCGCTTTTACTTTAGTTTTGTGTTCGTTTATTTTTAAAGAACATCTAGGTTACTATTGTAACCCTCATTCCCTCCTTCCCTCCGTCGATACTGACGTATTGGGATCTCACCTGGGAGCCCAATCACCTCCAAGTGGTACAAAACGAGCCAATGACTGGCCAGTGAGATTCACATGCCGAGTAGCACCCACCCGGCACATCCGGGTATAAATAGGACTGGCATACTCACTTTCATTCATATTTTGCTGAGGAGCAGAGACAATGATCCCGGCCGCTCAGCTGTGATTCAGGGCTATGGCAAGGGGATGTAATGTCTCCGTTCCCTCCTTCAGGGAACAGGGGTTACAATGGTAACCTAGACGTTCCCATTCAGTCAGTCACGTTTGACGTTACGTTGATACTGACGTAATGGGGTCCCAATGGAAAATGCCATAGCAACTGAACCACGTTACGAGTGTTGGGGAAGCTGATGCTGGCAAGCCCTGGCATGGCCAGCTCAAGTGCTACCACAGATGTTGTAACCTTACAGCGTCTGGAGTAAGCCCGAGAGTAGTCCTCCATACCAATGGGATGGAGTAGACAGGGCCTTACTCGGGGGATGGTCAAAGCTGCTGTTCCTACCCCCGGGGAAGAGTGCTTTGGGACTCAATTCCCACGTTTTTTCAGCCATGACCAAAACACCAGGGAAGCAATCCCAGTCCTCATGGAGGAGAACGCTACGGAGACCACACCCCACCCAAAGGGAGGTGGCATGTGGAAAACACACATGGACTGACCCATGGGGCAGTAACACATATAGAATCTCTGAGGTAGGACCTACCTAACCAGGGAGGAGCACTACAGTACAGAAATAGGGCAGAACAAAGGGTTTACCGTGAGGGAAACCATACCGTGGACAATACACATACAATCTTGCGAATGTATTCGGTGTGGCCCAGCCCACAGCTCTTTAAATGTCTGACAGAGAGGCGCCGTGCGTCAACGCCCAGGAGGAAGCGACACCCTGAGTGGAGTGGGCTCTCACCCCGAAGGGGCACGGCTCGCTTTGAGACTGGTACGCCAAGGCGATGGCATCCTCTATCCAGTGGGCCAACCTCTGTTTGGAGACAGCCTTTCCCTTCTGCTGACCTCTAAAGCAGACAAAGAGCTGCTCACAGCTTCTGAAGCTCTGCGTGCGGTCCACGTAGATGCGCAGAGCATGAACGGGACACAGCAACATGAGGGCTGGGTCTGCCTCCTCCAGGGGCAGCGCTTGCAAGTTCACCAACTGGTCCCGGAAGGAGTGGTGGGAACTTTGGGCACATATCCAGGTCGGGGTCTCAGGATAACATGATACAACGCCGGCCCGAATTCTAGGCAGGATTCGCTGACTGAAAATGCTTGTAGGTCCCTGACCCTCATAGGTCCCTGACCCTCATAAAGGAAGCGATCGCGGTCAGGAGCACTGTCTTCAAAGACAGATGTTTAAGCTCAACTGACTCAAGGGGCTCAAAGGGAGCTCTCTGTAGGCCCGCCAGGGTGACAGAGAGGTCCCAAGAGGAAACAAGGTGAGGCCTAGGAGGATTTAACACTCTGGAGTCAGGAAACGCGCCGGCGCGTTTTGCAGGATTTTTTTCACATTGCAGCAAAACAGACTTGAAATACTCCGTCATTTTTTGTCATCGAGACATAAGTAATATATCAATTGAAACTATAGAATGTCTTCTTTTATTTGTGTACACTCAGAGTAAAAACAAAATGTTGTGCTTTTTGCAAAATAAAGAAAACTAACATGATGCGTGATCTCTCGTCTCCCTCTGAACGAAGTCCAATCTGATACTCGTTAGAAAATGAACTGTAACTTAGTGAATACTAATGAAACAAAAATGAGACTTATGTCTAAAGAAATGTTGAAATGTCATGTTTTAAATCGTGTAAGTCAAATCGAAAACAAAAATTCTCTGTTTATGTAATCTGTATGAAAAGAGAGACATGTCAGACGTCCGTGAGTCAGCTCATTATCCACTAATTCGGCCACACCCACGGAGCGAGCGCTATTCAGACTCAAATTCTGAGGCAATACATGTATACATCGTCGCAATCGTGTATTATCTTCAAAATTGTTTATCTGCATGTTATAGCCATGATTATAGCAATCTCTGGAAGCCTCTGGAATGTCACATGTTCCTGGAATGTCACATGGTATGCCTGTTCTTCTAACGAGACATTTGTGGACTAAATGTGCACAGAGCGCCCTCCGGCTGCAAGTATGAATTGAAAACACAGTATCCAGCGCTCATAGTGATGACAATAAATATTGAATAAATATTACTCCTCAGTATAGAAAATTGACATAAACATATGAGAATCCATCAATATTTCTCCAAATGTGCATGCTTTTAAGCTAAAAGCCTATATGAAATGCCACAGAGGTAACATGAATGTTCAAATGCTTTGCATCACAGAAATACATTATATTTTAAAGTATATTAAAATAGAAAACCATTATTTTAAATTGTAATAATATTTCACAGTATTGCTGTTTTTTCTGTATGTTTGATATACAGCATGATGAACATGAGACTTCTTTTAAAAACATTATAATAGTAATGCATCCAATCTTTTGACAGGTGCTGTAATTTAAACTATAATAGGCCTATACAAAATTTTCTTCACATGATGTGCAATAATACATGCATGCATGAGATCACAAAAATCATGTTTTTTTGTCAAGAGTGGACATTATACTAACTTTAATACAATAGCTGATGTGATCCTGTTGTCGGAGGGTTTTTTCACATAGCCTATCTGACTGAAAGAGCTCATTACGCGGGTCATTATGCAGGTCATTATGCGGGTCTTTGTCTTCTCAGGTGTGAATCACAGCATTATTCATGAAGATTCACGCCTCCATGCATACTGTGTTTCTTGACAAAAAGTGTCTTACAAAATTTAAATCTCTATATTGTTTTATATGAACGAGTAGGCAGGATAATTTTTACATCATTTTGAAGCAAAAATTCTAGTCTACAACCTCCAATACCCAGAAGTCTTGTGAACACATATATAATATTTGTTTTTTGGCCTTATTTCAGTGACTTAAGTTTTTTGTTTTTTCAATAACCATGCATAAACGTTATTCCTTAAAAAATACAAACATGTACATACATGTTCCTCACATATTATGGTAGCCTAGTTCGTGCTGAATACAGTGTAATGACACCTTTTCCATTAATATGTTTATGAATAACTGAAAAAAGCACAAATGTCAGGGCATGTCAAAACTTCTCCAGGGCCCCAAATCAGCCTCAGACCCCAGAGGGTTAACCTCCTGGCGCCTCTCAGGAACCTGATGATCAGGTTGTGCTATCCCAGTGCCCTGCCACCGACCACATCGTGATG
Source organism: Mylopharyngodon piceus (assembly GCA_039654765.1). Taxonomy (NCBI): domain Eukaryota; kingdom Metazoa; phylum Chordata; class Actinopteri; order Cypriniformes; family Xenocyprididae; genus Mylopharyngodon; species Mylopharyngodon piceus. The sequence goes on along the minus strand of CM077452.1, from coordinate 25,867,733 downwards.
TGCTGTGATGGTGGCCACATAGACCTTTAAGGTGGAGGGGGACAGCCTCTACTCCAAATCATCTTAAAGGAAGGAAAGCACAGAGTTAGCTGGGCATTTCAGGGGTCTTCCCGGCGGGAAGAACACCGCTCAGTGAACAGACTCCACTTCAGGGCATAAGCGCGCCTCGAAGAGGGGGCTCTAGCCGAAGTGATAGTGTCAACTACTGCTGGCGGTAGGCCACTTATGTCCTCCGGGAACCAGGTCCGGTTGGGGCAGTAAGGCGCAACTAGCAAGACCTGATCCTCGTCCTCCCTGACCTTGCACAGAGTCTGTGCGAGAAGGCTCACTGGGGGAAACACATATTTGCGTAGGCCCCGGGGCCAGCTGTGTGCCAGTGCATCCATGCCGAGGGTCCCCTCGGTCAGGAAATAAAACAACTGGCACTGAGCGGACTCCTGGGAGGCAAACAGGTCCAACTGTGCGTCCCCGAAATGGCTCTAAATCGGCTCAAAATCAGCTGTACCACCTGTGGGTAGAGACTCCATTCCCCCGGGAGCATAAGCTGTCGTGAGAGCACGTCGGCCGCATGATTGATCTCGCCCATGTTATAAATGGCGCATAGCGACCTGAGCCACCGCTGACTCCAGAGGAGGAGATGGCGGGCAAGTTGCGACATGGGAGCATAGACCACCCTGATGGTTGATGTACGCTACGGTCGATGTGTTGTCTTTCTGGACCAATACATGCTTGTCGTGCAGCAATGGTCGAAACCGGCGCAGGGCAAGGAGTACTGCTAGCAACTCAAGGCAATTGATATGCCACTGCCGTTGGGGTCCTGTCCAGGAGCCCGACGCAGCATGCCCGTTGCATATGACACCCCAGCCGGTGGTGGAGGCATCTGTCATGACAACAACATACCTGGACACTTGTACTAGGGGCACTCCGGCCCGTAGAAAAGCAAGGTCCGACCACGGGCTGAACATACGCCGACAACTCAGTGTGATGACCACACGGAGCGTGCCATGGCGCCATGCCCTCCTCGGGACTCGGCTGTGTAGCCAGTGCTGAAGCGGTCTCATATGCAGCAATCCAAGCGGCGTGACCATGGCTGCGGATGCCATATGCCCCAGGAGCCTCTGAAATTGTTTCAGTGAAACCGCTGTCTTCTGTGAGAACATATTCAGGCAGTTCAGCACTGACTCTGCGCGCTTGTTGGTAAGACGTGCCGTCATGTTGACCGAGTCCAGCTCCACAACGAGAAAAGAGATACTCTGCATGGGGGAGAGTTTGCTCTTTTCCCAGTTGACCTGAAGCCCAACCGGCTGAGGTGCCTGAGCACCAGGTCCCTGTGTTCGCACAACTGATCTTGGGACTGGGCCAAAATGAGCCAGTCGTCGAGATAGTTGAGAATGCGAACGCGTGGAGCACTGAGGCCCAACCTGGGAGGCAGAGCGTCCCGAGGTAGAGGCAGTGAATGGAGTGCACTCACATGGCTCAGAGTGTCCCCTGAGGGACGGGGCAGGGAGGCGTGGGGAGGCTGTGTGTCCCCAAGGCACCCATGCCCTGCCCGTGGCGAATGAGGGTGCTGCTGAGAGTGAGGAAGCAGTGCGTCGCCCACTGTCAGCACAGACCCAGTATGACCCAGAGATTTTGGAAACTGCTCTTTTATTTAAAAGGTGCCTTGGGGCCAGCGGCGGAACAGAAATAAAACGACCTCTCCCGGGGGGAAGGAGCGGTGCCTTCACCATCTTCTGGAACAGAGCAGTCCCCTTCATTTCTGGGCCACCTGTCTCAGGGCCGCTTAGGAGGCTTCTTCTTTGAGGGCTTAGCGGCCTGGGCGGGTTGCGTCGCCTTCCTGCGGGAGGCTTGAGGAAGACGGGAAGGTTCCGGTCTCACTGGAGCCTATGCAGCGGCCTGGAAATGGGGGCGTCGAGAAAGTGAACTTTGTCGACGTCCTTCATTTCGGCCAGGTCCAACCAGAGATGGCGCTCCTGGACCACCAGGGTGGACATCGTCTGACCCAGGGCGTGCACTGTGACTTTCGTCGCCCAGAGGGCGAGGTCAGTCCCTGTGCACAGTTCTTGCAATAGCCCTGGCTCAGAACCTCCCTCGTGCAGCTCTTTCACCTGATGGACCTGCAAGATGGCCATGGTGTGCAGGGCGGAGGTCACTTGTCCAGCGCAGAGTAAGCCTTAGCAGCCAGACCTGCCATTGTCTTACTCGCCTTGGACGGGAGGCACGGACGATTCTGCCAGGTGAATCCAGATTGCGGGCACAAGTGCACCACAATCGCACGCTCCACCTGTGGAATGTCCACGTAACCCCTGGCAGCCCCACCATCGAGGGTATTGAGAGTGGAGGAGGCAGAAAAACAGTTTCTGGAAGTATAAGGTGCCTTCCACGTCTGCTGAACCTCCTCATGCACCTCCAGGAAGAATGGCACTGGGGCGGCACGTGGCTGAGAACCACGCCCCGCACCCAGGAACCAATCATCCAGCCGCAACACGGTGGAGGATTCCACTCGAGCCCAATTCTCGTGGCGGCCCAGGCAAGCATGACCGTCAACTCTGAATCCGACTCTGCCTGAATGATCACCCCAGAGGGCAGAAATTCGGCATCGTCATCCTGTCCAGAAGACAAAAGCCTACTCTCCGATGCAGCGATCGGCATCAGATCCTCATCTGGAGTGCCGAATGTGATGCGGGGTACCTCAGAAGAGGGCGCCGCACCAGCATCCGGCAACTCGACGGCACATGGCGTGCTGGAGGAGTGGGAGGTTCGTGGGGGCGGACCCGACGAAGAAGCTCCCACTGTAACCCTTAGATCTCCCAAAGTGCTCTACTGAGAAAAGCCACAGGGGGCTGGGTAGCAGCAGAGGGGACTCGTGCCTCCATGTTAAAGAAGGAGAGTCGCGATTGCAACGCCAACATGGACATGCCCTCGCAGTGAGGGCATGTACCATCCATGAGCGCAGACTCAGCATGCTGTTTGTCCAGGCATGTGAGACAGCGATCGTGGCCGTCAGAAGAGGTCAGGAAACGACCACATCCAGAAACACACGGGCGAAAAGACATCTTGAAAAAGACGCTGAACACCAGTGCTGCACTTTTAGGGAACGCTCTGACAGCTGAAGCACTGTCCTGTGTCAGCGCACTGCCGCACACACTGCTGAACTGCGCATTCACACCAGCTGAGAATCCCCACAAACTTTGAGGCAGAAAGCAATGAAAATTGCTGTTGAGGAGAAAACTCCAAATAGCAATCAAAATTGCTGTTTTGCTCTCTTTCGAAGAAATTTGCACTCAATGAAGGTGAATGGAAGATCGATCAGTTGTGACCGTTCGGCTCCGAAGCAAAAGTATGAATGAAAGTGAGTATGCTGGTCCTATTTATACGCGGATGTGCCGGGTGGGTGCGGCTCGGCACGTAAATCTCACTGGCCAATTCCCATTGGCTCGTTTTGTACCACTTGGAGGTGATTGGGCTCACAGGCAAGATCCCATTACGTCAGTATTGACGTAACATTGAACGTGACTGACTGAATGTGAATCAAAGTTTGTTGAAAGGTTCGCTGGTTGCTGCCTCATTCTTCACTGAACTACTAACCGTGTTACAGTGTGAAAGGGCCTTAACATTTGCCAAAAGTAGAACTTTTTTGTTGTTATTAACCCTTTGACGCGTACGATCACACCGGTGTGATCAGTCTTGACTGGTCCCTGGAGCGTACGATCACACCAGTGTGATTAGAACGTTCAGTATATCACGTGATCAACTGCCAAATTCAAATGTGCGTGCGCGCTTTGGCTGGCGCTAAATCAGAGACGGACGCGCACAGCACTTTTCATATATCACATATATGCAGTGTTTTCAACCACATAATGTTTATTTTAGGTTTCAGACATTTAAATACACATGAGTACTAACAAAACAATATATTTAGAGTTTGTAAAATACACAATGATGTCTATAGAAGCGGAAATAACAACCCTTTCCATTATAATTAGACGACATGTTTTATTCATATTAGATACACATTGTTTAAGTAACTTTAAAGTTTACTCTATTCTTCCCCAGTTCACCGGCTCACTTACTTTCATGTATTTTGGGAGAAGTGGATGAATTCACATGTTGTAAATCCAGCAGATCCGATTCTCTGCGCGGCGCAAACTAACATGGCGGCGCCCATCGTGCGTATAGCTCAACTAACACGATCAATATAAATGTGTTTAAACAGCAAAACACATCCACTTGCACATATTTGACAATCGGAATATCAGATATTTCATGCTATAGTTAACAAATTTGTAAATATTTTGAATAAAAAGGAAAAATTAAATAAAAGCAGATCATCAGTCATACAGCGCTGTGGTGAGTTACGTGACAAGCAATGACACGTCACCATGGAAACAATAAAGTGATACGTTCTAAATAACGGTCGCCTTAAAAAAACTCACGCTGGGGGCTCAGCCAGAATATTTTAAACTTACGTGCAAAAGGGGTAAAAAAACAAAGAAGCAAGCCTAGCCCAGGTGAGAAAAAGTAACACAAAAGTAACACATTACTTTTCATAAAAAGTAACTAAGTAACGCAATTAGTTACCATTGAAACTGCTGTAAATTGCTTTAACATTCTTCCAACAGTAAGTAGCACTATTTTTGGGCATGCGTACAACCAATAGGGTTTTCAGGGTGGAACGGGGATGGGGAGTCACAAGGTGACTTATTGCACATGGGCATGGCTTCTGATGTCACACTTGGATGTGGGCGGGGTTGGATGTCCAGCGCAGGATGCAGTAAGCCCAACAATGTTTTTGATCTGCCTGCATTGAACTGAGTTGGACAATGATATCACTGTTTTCTCCAGAGCTGCTGTATAGATAAATTAACTAAATTAATAACTAATGATTTTTACAAAGGAATGAATCAATACTGAACTTACTTAAGCTGGACAATGGCACTATTTTCTTCTAGAGCTGCTTTACAGCCAAAATTATGTTCCCTCTATCACTGTTAAGCAGAAGCTCAACCTAACATGAATAGCGCACAAGAACATACCTCTTCTGGAAGCTCAAACATGCTGAGTAACCAATGAGGTTCTTTCTCGTGTGTTACGCAGCACGTTTGAGCTTCCGGAAGAGGTTTGTTCTCGCATGTGAAGCAGGTTTGGTTGAGCTTCTGCTTATGTTCGCTGATCAATTTTTACACATGAGTAAAAGCCTAAATTAAATCTGTTCATCATAACAAGTGATCGAGTCTCTTTAGAAAATTTGGACTAAACCGCTCGATTCATATGGATTAGTTTTCCAATCTCTTTATGAAGCGTCAAAGTGGTAGTTACAAAGGCAGTCAATGGAAGGAAATCTGACAGCATTCTGTCATCAAAAATATCTTCATTTGTGTTCTGATGATGAACGAAAGTCTTACGGGTGTGGAACGACATGAGGGTGTGTAATTAATGACAGAATTTTCATTTTGGGGTGAACTTTAAGTGCACTTGTTAGAGCACACTGAACTTGTGAACTGAACGTTAGTTTTGCATGGAGTGATTTCTTTTCTCTCTCTTTTTTTTTTTTTTTTTTTTGAGTGTTTTGGTATTTTTGGAGATACTGACAATCACCAAAGTTTTGCTTCTGAGAAGCATTTTTTCTTTTGTGTGAGTCAGACCCTGTTCAGGCGTGTCACGTGCGTGCTGTGCCTGAGCTGCTATTTTGTTCCAGAAAGATCTGGGGTTTTTCCTGGGCTGTGCTGAAACTTCTCTTGTTTTTTTGTTTATTACACTGAGAACACTCCTTTAAACAGTATACACACCAAGACATTTTGCACATCATATTTTGACATTATAGATACTGCTTGCAATCTTAATGCATGGACCGGTCTACGGGAAGTAATTTAAGCCTTTAAATATAAGGGTTTTTGAGCTGTTGTTTGCACTGTAATATTCAATAAAATAGCCTGCACAGCGACAGGATATAAAAATGAACACAAAATTTTTGCCTACTTTACAGAACACCGAACGTGACCTTGCGCTCAGGAGTAAAGCAGACGATTTCTTTCATCATGTTGTTAATGTTTACTTTGTCCAAAATGTCTCCATGAACATGTAGCAATGGCAAATGTGTAAGCCTTCTCTGAGAGACAGTATTTCGAAGCCACATTTTGAGATGTCGAAGTGCTGAAAATAATCTCTCTGAAGATCCAGTAGACAAAGATAAACTTAAGCTTAACTGGACAAGTTTTTCCTTCTCCTTGAAGAGTCCCCTCGTTTGCAAATGAAATTTTGACAAATAATGTCCAATTTCGTGAATAGTATGAAACTTCTCGAGTTTTGTTAGGCAGCAGCAAGGAGTTTCCAAAAGTATCTCTTCCCTCCATGCAGCAGTTATCATCCAATTCTGATCAAATCTATGTTCAATTTCTGACATCACAATGTCCAGTGCTTCATAAAATTTGGGTCTCCACAATGCTTCACCATTTTCAGATAAAACATCCTCAGCTGCTGTTGTGTTGTGAAAATGAGATGGTGTTGTGTTTTTCCTACTAGGGCCAGGCATTTTAAGATTGTTTGCAGCTACACATGCTTTTGTTTTGGCCACAATCTCTTCCACAAAGCTTTCATCTCTTAGTGCATGCATGCATGCACCCTTTTAGTGTTGTTACACACTCCAGTGCCCCAGCAGCACTTGCTTGCACACTCTGAAGGGCTTTTGCCACAGCCTCACAAGGACCAAAAAGTGCCTCACAACACACAGAAGACCAAAAAATGTTCTCCCTTTTCTGGCTTACTTTAGAAGCCCCAATATTTTTGCCCACATTTCACCACGAACACTGTGGTCCTGCTGAAGTGTATCTAGGGTTTGCAAAATAAGGCCATGGGCATGGATTATGTGTGCCATCAAAGCAATACCGTTTAATTTTTTCCAAAGGGAGATTCAAATGTAAAAAGACATCTTTCACACAAGGAAAATAAAGATTTAGATGAAGTGTCTGTTACGTTATAAAATCCTAAAAACGCACTTTTACTGTACAAGGCTTGTGTCAACATAGTACAGGTGACAAAAGAACTGATTGTTTGAGCTTATGTTCGTACTTTCGTTGGCAGTAAGGCCATAGTATGGACAGCTTGAAGTCCAAGAGACAATTTCACACTTAACAGCATATGCAAGACTTTATTCTGTATTGTGTCAGACATCCGTCTCTCTTAAGCAGCCATTCACAAGCTGCTGATAACGAATACATGCGTTCAAGCATAAGATGCCAAAACACTCTATCACGATGAGACCATCCTCTCATAGGCAAACCCTCTCGAGCTAAAAACCAGCAATCTTGGTGGACGCAGATTTACTAGTAACTCAAAATAAACTTGTCAGGCAGAGTCAGTAGAAGAGGGTCTCGGGCTTGGCAACGGGCACGCAGAGATAGAAGCACAGTCCTCAGCTGGCAGACTCAGCACTGCAGACAGTGAATGGATTAGCGACCACAGGCAGCAGGAAGACTGGACAGAGAACAGGTATGACATGTACGACAGGACAGGACTTGACTAGACTTAACTGCACTTAATAATATTAGATCGAAGATCACAGGTACGGGCATTAGAAGACCAACAATAATCTGGCAAAGAAGCTGAGAGAACAGCAAAGTAAAGTAGCAGAGAGAATCAGGGTAAAGAAAGAACAGGTGCTGCGTGCATTTTAAGCACTGATTACGATAGTGAACTGCGCTGGCCTTTACCAGGAAAAGCTACGTTTTTTTTTTCTTTAGTTTTTCTACTTGCTCTCTTCAGTTGCATTAGATTTGTTTTGTGATTATATAATTTGTTTATAAAGTTTGTATTTTGTTTCCCTTTATTTTCTTTTATATTATAAATTTGTATTTTGTTAGTATTGTGGTTTCGTTTCAAACAACTATTTATTTGCTGACTCATTGGTTGCAAAATTTGATTTATTTTGTTTATTTTTGTGCTTTAACTGGCTGACTGAGCTTGTTAACCAACCCAGCTCCCAAAGTGACTATTTATTTGATGCACATCTTCTTTGTCTTGGCAGGGCCTGAGCCCCAGGGGCAGAGTATGTGTGTGTACAGTGAAATGCAGTGATTCATCTGCGGGTGGCGTGGTCTGACTTTCTGCCTCTGCTGGTACACTCTAGTCCTTGGCCTTGACTTTTTCTAAACCCTTAGTGGCCCATTGGACTGGAACAAACATTTAGTATCTATTTTAACATTGTTTTATTCAAGATTTGTCAATAAAGAGTTCATTTTTATACTATGACCCATGTCTCTGACTCTAATTGGTGATACGAATCTTTGTATGCCTCTGTAGGTGGTTTATTCTAATTCTCATAATCATAGCAGTGGGACTGGTATCATTTTGTTAATTTGCCATTGTACTTAAAGCAAATCCCCTTTTGCCCTCAGACCCCCACCACAGTAGCATTAATGAGAGGAGAGAGAGAAGCAAGAAGAAAATCAAACCCGGCTTATGACAGTTTTACATAATGAAGCCATTTCCACCAACCTGCTTTAGAGCCTCTGATAAAGGTTTCATTTCCAAAGCTCCTAGTTGGAAAATCAAAATTCTGTGGCTGGAAAGGGTCGTCTCCAACAGCGTCATCTGTGATATTGTTATCTGTTGTAGAAGGAGAGTCTGGAGGGGAGATATTCAGTAGCGGTTACTTCCCATCCCCCTGGTTTGATGTGAGAACTGAGTCAAAAGGAAACTGAATCTTAAGTTTTTTGATTGATTGAAAGACTTTATTTCAAACTTGTACAAATAATGCAATGCAAATAATGCAAAAACTAATAAACAAAAAAAAAACAAAAAAAAAAATGTATTAACTTGCATGTTCAAAAAGGAGTAGGAAGAAGCATAAGCTTTTTTAATCCTACCCCTTCTCTATTACTCGTTAATTGTTGTGTTCTTTGTTAAACTTTTAGTTAACGCAGGAATTCTCATGCTGATCTTCTTTACTAGCGTGAACTTGACTCGCACAGTTAAAAGCAACATGCAAAACATCTGTGGGTCATACCAACTACACAAACTGCGTGGGGGTGACCTAGACTGAATCATTCACTGCTTATACTACTCACCCCTTCTTAAGCTTTGAACAAAGTATTAATCAGACATAAAGCAAGAACAGTATGCTATAAATATCACCAGTGTATAAAATAACATTTGCCATGAACAAGCAATATAAACTCTAGTCTAGCATACTTAAGTAAGCACATAATCTTTAAACCGTGCAGGCTGTCTGATGATTCGTCCAGCTCTTGTACATTCAGAACCTTGCACAGTACTGCTTTCTATGTTTTGAGATAGCTCAGTTTGAACAGGTTCTGGAGTTGTGCCATTGCACTCGTTATTGTCAGTGTACATGGAACAGTCAGGGTGTGGATCATGTTTGACTGACCTGTCAGGCCTGAGGTGACGTCTGTTCCTGCGGTAGACTGTGCCCGATGATGTGACAACATCGTATTAGCGGGGGCTCATCTCTGATATTGACAACTGTAGCTGGTTTCCATGTGTTTTTGATTCTCATGTATACTCTCTGAATTCCCCTTAAAGGCTTGAAGCGGAGCTGCCGTTCTATCAATACCAACACTTCTGCTGTGACTGACGATGCTGCAGCGCTACCTAAACGTGTTTAGGTATAGAAGGCTGCAGAATAGCTTTGCTGGCCGGTAAGGTGGAACATAGGACTCTACCCATAAAGCTCTGGGCTGGAGAGTATTTGAGACCAGTGACAGGAGTGTTGCGGAGAGTCAATAAAGCTAGGTGAGGGTCAGTGCCAGACTGAGCAGCAGCTTTCAGCATAGTTGGACTGAGGGTAGTTTGGACTGGAGTGTGTGATGTTGAAACCCCCGTTTACCTGGTGTGCCGCATGAAGTCGTTTCAGCACTTCTGGTCGCAGTGCACAAGGGATGATAATGCGATCATCTTTCATGAGTAGCCCATTATCTAAGCTAATGGTGTGTCTGACTGGCCAGTAAGCTTGAGCAGCTAGTGGGACATTTTTCTTTCTGTCCGGCCATCCTTGCTCATGTAGCTGCCGTATCAGGTGAAGCTCAGGATCTGACTGTGTGGTTTGTTGGATTATGTGCATGATGTTACCACAGAGCGATTCTCCATTCACTGCGTAGATGACTTTCTCTTCTCTTCGACATTAGGGTCAGTGTGAATATGATGCAATCCAGGAAATTGGCCTAAGCCTTGAAACACTGATGCATAGTGGCTGAAGAGCTAATTTTTTGTTGTGGGTGGTGAAGGTGTGAGTGTCTCAACTTTTCTTATGAGGTCCAACTGCACGCATGCCTTTCTCCCAAGCAGGGCTGTGTCTGATGCTGTGGTCACAAAGAACATCATGTCAGTGGTTTTGTCTCTAGCCTGCACACGTAGCTTAATGACAACTTCTGGTTATGTGCCAGCCTGTGTCGGGATTGTTTGGCTGAACCACTGAACCAATAAACAGTGTGTCCACTCCTGATAGCTGTAGCGAATTAACTCAAAAGGAAAATATTAATAATTATTCATAACTCATTATGATTATTAATTATGATTAATTATGAATATGTGAATCAGTTAATCAGATTAACTTGATGTAGCTACATTAAAATTAATATTACAATCAATTAACCTGTTCGTCCAGTGAACACTCAGTGTTAATTGTTTATTAATTCTAAGAAATGTTCATTTCCAGGTTATGGAAAAACAACATTCTTATTGTACAGTACTACTCAGAGCATGTAGTCAAGATCTAAATCATTTAAGAGGCAATTTATTAGCAGACGGAGTCAGAACCAAACCTGTATTGTGCACAATCTTTATTAACTATCTCACAAACACCTAACTAAACTAACAAACACATAACATACACGCAGGTCACACACACATACGTAGGTCAAAATGAGCAATGATAGAGTTGAACCAGAAGTGGAACCGGAAATGGAGCTATGGGAAAGAATCAATCTGGAAAAGAATCATCAGTTTCCTCAGTAATAAAACACCTTTGCTGACACAGGTGGTTTACAAATTAATACTAAATCGCTGTTTAGTGTTCAAATGTACAATACTTGCAAGATGCCTTTAGGTCGAGGAGCATTGGATTTGCAGGCTGAGGAGTCCTTGATGATTCGGTCCGAAGTTGTAGTCAGTATCTTCTGCATTGGATGAAGTAATATGAAACAGCTTAAGCTGTTAATTTGACTCTTAGTGGGGAAAGAGTTCTTTCTCTCTCTCTCATAGATGAGCACATGGCTGGGTTGCAGGCCTAGGCCTACAGGCCTTCCAGGCCCACAGGCCTTGGCCTGAAGAGGCCTGGAGCAAAAGGGGGTCTCTTCAGTCATCCAAGAAGCAAGAAGGAGAGAGGGAGGGGCGTTGTGCACTGGCTTTTAACCTCTGGTCAAAGTCACACCTCTTAGGGTTGACCTGACCAATGAAGATGTTGTATTTCCGGGTGACAACACGCCTCCTGTCAGGGCTTTTACGACCGAGCGAGATTAACTGGCTGAGTTTTTGAAGAAGAACTATTAAAGATTCTTGTAATGCTGATGTGTTGCATGAGGTATCGACATATTGCATACACAAGCATTTAAATCTTCTCGATACAAACCCATAGACACTAAACATGGCATAATTGAAGTTACCTTAAATGTATTATAAAATATGTGAATACAATACTGAGTACAGTACAACAAACAGTAATAATGGATACCATTTTCTTGGGATATGCATGTTAATTTATAGAACAGTCTGTCTATAAATTAATGCAGGAAAGTCTGTTTTCTGTGGGAAGGATGCAGGAAAGATGCAGGTTTTCTGTGTGTCTCTTTGTCTCTGCTCTTCTCTGCTCTTCCATGTGGCAACCAACATTCTTTAGCGCAATAAAACTTGTAACTGAGAACTTCTCGGGGGATGTGGGACAGACCCCGGAGTGAGCTTTAAACCATTATTGGTTAACTATAACAAATAATTGTGTCTGATTTGTCTTAGTCGTTACATAGCTCAGTGTCTATGTCGAATGTGTCCATTTTAACATTTGATTTGCACACAATCACAAAGTGGTTCTTTTTGCCACATTTTTTACACACTTCATTAAAGGCAGGGCACGGTCTTGGCATATGAATGCGTCCCCATTTTGCCACAATTTTTTGCATGTCCTCTCATTGGCCTCGCCATTTGTTTATGCGCTGCTGGTTTGTTTGATCTGCATGCAGGCTGCTGCCCCCTTTTTTTTTTTGTGATGGCATGCACAAATTGTGTTTCTGATAATGCTTCCATAGCTGTAACTTGTGCCCTCATGACTTCTTTAGCTCTGCATATGTCAACGGCTTTTGAAAGCATCAAATCACATATGGACAGCAGTCGTTCACGAAGCCCAGAGTCAGTTATGCTGAATACTATTTTGCCTCGTATCATGAGATCTTCAGTTTCTCCTAATTCACATGTGCGTGCTTTTTTTCTTAGCTCCGTGATCAATTTGTCCATGCCTGCATGCTCAGAGAATGTGTGGGCCCAGAACTGATGTCGCTTAAAGCACAGTATTTCTACAGTGCCGCGAGGACCTCTGATCATTTTATACGTTGTGGATCCTCGTATTCGACCTGGAGCGAGTTATAAATGTCTAGCGCCTCTTTTCCTATGCAATGCAGCAGCACAGTGATCTGTCTCGACTCAGATTTATCCACTAACGCTAGATACAAGATACAAATTCAATCTTTTTCATTCACTGCATATTCTACATTAATAATCATCAAATTGTCTTCATAATTATACCGTCTTAATCCTATCTTGATTCATTATTTACAATTTACTACTTATGTTTATCCCCACACCACAGAAATACAAAGAAAGCATACATATTTATATATGTATATATCCACCATAAAGAATAAATAATATAAAAATAAATAAATAATCTGTGAGAACACCTAGTTAAAACCCTTCTTCCTCCCTGTACCTTGTGAAAACCATATTTTTGTGAAAACCCAGCATTTTAAACTGGGTCATGCTTGGACATTTTTTTGAGTACTGAACTTAATCTGTTCCACAGTTTCACTCCACATATATAAATACAAAAACTTTTTAATGTTGTATGGACACAAAGATGTTTTAAGTTGCACTGCCCCCTAAAATTATATCTCCCTTCTCTATTAAAAACTATTTTTGAATATTACCAGGTAGTAGGTTGTATTTTGCTTTATACATTATTTGCGCTGTTTGAAAATGAACCAGATTTGTGGTGGTAGCTGGGCCGCTTTGGTTTTACTGAAAGCTTCAGCGAGATCTTGGTATTCGGCTGGGAGTTGGTTAATGGGTGATGATGGAACGGTTGGGTCTTGGGGCTGTGAAGGCTGGAGACAGGTTCGACGACAGTAGTCTGACCAGTGAGTGATTTGGTTGTCTGCCCATGAAATCTGCGGGTTATGCTGGCGTAACCATGGTAACCCTAGGATGATGGGATTCTGAGGTGATTTGATTATGAAGAAGCGGATTGATTCTGTGTGCAGTGCCCCAATCTGAAGAAATACGTCACCAGTGGTGTAGTGAACCTGTCCAGTCCCCAGGGGGCATCCGTCTAGCGCTGCCACTGACAACACAGAATCGCAGGGGATTAAAGCAATGTTATGCGTCTTTGAGAAATCTAAGTCCATGAAGTTACCGGCCGTACCTGAGTCTATCATGGCTTGGGCATGAACAAAGCTATCATTTATCAAAAGTCTGGCTGGAATTTCAATATTAGGTGAAGTGGAGGGTGAACTCACCGCAGTGGCGCCTCGGCTGGTCGGACGAGTGGGACACGATGCCCTCATATGGCCGGGTTGACCACAATATAGACACAGGCGTTGCTGCATATGTCTGTCTCTTTCCTCCGTAGACAGGTGAGTAGAACCGAACTGCATGGGCTCAGAATCAGGCGTTGATGGAGTGACGGCAGGGAGAGACTCTGCGTTCCGCGAAGGGCGTCGTGATCGAATTAAATTGTCAATGCGAATAGCCAGGTCGATAAATCCATTCAAGGTCCTTCCCTCGTCGCGGCACGCCAACTCTGACTGAAGATCCATGTTTAAGCCCTTGCGGAACAGTAATTTCAGCATGTCGTCCATCCAGGTGGTTTGTGCAGCTAATGTGCGAAACGTGAGAGCGTACTCCACTGCAGTTTGTTTGCCTTGGCGAAGCGCCAGCAGTAATTCGCCAGCCTCCTTACCTCCCTCGGCGTGCTCGAAGATTTCACCGAAGCGCTGCAGAAACTCCTCTAGTGAGGTAAACATGGGGTGGCCGTTATTCCACACTGTTGTAGCCCACTCTAACGCCTTACCCGTCAGCAGGGAACATACAAAAGCGATGCGACTCTCGTCATTGGTGTACAGAGCAGGTTGTTGAGAAATGAACAGCGTCCCGGTCCTCAAGCTCTTTGCGGGGGAACATGGGTGGCGACACTTTGTTTTTGTTGCGCTCTATGCGCGAATGAGGAGCTGCTTGACGGCCGAGACTGCTCCCGCTCAGCAGCCTTGGGGGGAAGAGAGCGGCGGGGGAGGAACTTCTGGAAAGCCGGTGACTGTTTTCTGGCTTCCTGGAACCTCTCGACGACCGAGGTGACCGAGTCGCCAAAGAGGCCCAGGGAAGACAGCGGCACATCCAAAAGAACACTCTTGTCTTTTTCTTTAATATCTGAGAGGTTCAACCATAAATGCCTCTCCGTGGCCACCAGGGCTGCCATAGTACGGCCGATTGTTTTAGCCGTCTCCTTGGTGGCCCGGAGAGAAAGATCAGTGGCTTTCCTGAGCTCTTGAATCGTCTCGAAGCTCGCCTCCCCACTCTCATCTATTTCCCCCAGCAGGTCAGCCTGATAAGCTTGTAATATAGACATGGTATGTAGACATGCTGCAGCCTGACCTGCTGCCGAATAAGCTTTGCCCACCAGCGCTGATGTAGTTCTTAATGGTTTGGTGGGCAGCGTCAGGGATTTAAGGGACGATGCAGACTCGGACGAGAGCGTAAGCGTCTCTTCTACCCAAGGCATCAACCCATAACCATACTATTTGAGCCCCATAATGTTGGAATAGACTGAAGTCTGGGGGCTATAAACTCTATATTGTGCCGGTCTTTGCCACGACCTCGACACCTCGGTGTGGAGGTCGGGAAAGAACGGCAATCCCCAACGCTGAGGCTGTGACCGGGCGGGCAGAAAGCGCTCATCCAGCTTACTTCTCTGACGCGCTTCAGCTTTTTCTGGTGGCCATTCAATATTTAGTTTTGCCACTGCCCTGGTCACCACCTCTAGCAGCTCCTCATATGCTGGAGATGAGGATGGCGAGTCCTCAGAGCTGGATAGATGAAGCGCCGGTGTCTCTCTCCGGGGGGAAGAAACCGCAGCGCGTGTTTCCACCACCAAAGGAGAGACACTGGGTCTGACAGGTGAGGGCAGAGATAAGGCTGGGCCCGCCTCTAACCCCTCTGTCAGATCCATTTGTGAACCCCAGGAATGAAGCCGCCGCTCTGCCTCGGCAGCAATCCCTGGAGAACACTGGCTGCGGCGCCCTCCTTATCTTTTTTATCAAAGAGCACCTGGCGAGAAAGGAGTGTTCGTAGTGTAAGTCTTTCGCAATGCACGCAGACAGCTCCCTCGAGAGCTGCCTGGGCATGCTCAACTCCTAAACAAAACAACGCACATCTTGTGTGTATCCCTGCCCGTGAGGAAGCGAGGGCAGGGAGGAACACACTTGACAAACTGTTGTTTGCTGGTTGCCATAGTGTCTTAAATATATATATATATGTAACTTGTATATATATGCCTGGGTGTGAGAAAAATACTCTTGTCCTCAGACGAAGAGATATTTTCAGGCTGTATATAACTGACAGACAACACCAAATAAGACACACGATAACAACAGAGCGCTTGCTGAAGATACAGAAGCTGGCGTTCTTTGTTCTCAGGAGTGCTTTATAGTTTCCTGGTCCGTGACGTCACCCGCTCTGACGTCCCGTCACCCTATTGGTTCGATTTCACAAGTGCTTCGAGACATAATCACGCAGAGGTGATCCCAAAGCGTTCAATGCAGCGTCAGTGTTCCCATGAAAGGGAACCAGCACGTCTAGTGCAAGTAGGCTTTGACATTTCTAGGATTTAAGTTCACATTATTTTATATCCATTCTTTTGAAGAGAACATTTTGAATGATATTGGTTTACTTATGTTTTTCAAGCACTTGAGCTTTACCTGAGACTTCAATGTTTGTGGATGTTTAAGAGGTTGTTCTGTCAATTGCAATATTTAGGTGTGCTGTTTTATTTCAACTCTAAGACTTTTACTCAAGCCATATTGGAATTGGTGACTTGTAACTGAGTCATTTTCACTGTAAGGTCTCTGTACTTTTACTTAAGGTTTTCAAGTACTCTTTACACCTCTGCATTTCAAGTTTAAATTTAGATTCGGACGTGACTGAAACGGACAACATTAGAGAGAGTGAGCGGTTTACTCTGTAATTACTGTCTCTATTTCCATCAGTTTCACCCATCCAGGCCAATATGTCATTATGATGAAGAAAACATGGCCGGTGGGCCTTATTGCATTGATGATGATGAGTCAGACATTAGTTATTACACAATGGTGGTAAATCTTCCTTTACGTGTCTTTTTACATGTCTTTTGCAGAACCTTCCCCCACATTCATTTCAAGGCTTGACATGTATGTGGGGGGAGGTTCTACAAGATACATGTAAAAAGACACTTAAAGGTGCAATATGTAAGAATTTTGCAGTAAAATATCCAAAAACCACTAGGCCAGTGTTATATATTTTGTTCACTTGAGTACTTACAATATCCCAAATGTTTCCAAGTATTTGTAAATCGTGAGAAAATTGCAATTTTAACCAAGGCTCCGGGACGTGTGAGTCGTCGTCTGTCAATTGCGTCATACCCGCGTTACCCCCGGTTTCCGGTTTTATTTTGTAGAAACCATGGAAACACCAAAGACGCTTTAATATTTACGTTTTAATAGACAAGGGAACAACTGTTTTCATATATTTATAGACAGAAAGCGAATTATTGTTATATAACTCAACACGTTTAGTCTTATTGTTTAAATCTTAAATTTAGTCTTATTGTTTAAATCTTTAATTTATTTACATTTTTAAATAAATTAAAATTTTTAAATTTTTTTTGCGAGTACCATGCTTTTACCACACCTCAGAGAAAAACACTATTTTGTGAAGTAGCTAATATAGCATAATCAGATGCAGCTTTATTTTTAGTAACAGTAATACAGCATTTTCTCCATCATACAATAAGTTTTAAAATTAATCGCATGCCATTTATCAACACAAGCCATCCAGCATTTAACATGATATTCTAAAATCGATCTAGCTTACTGCAGTGTGCAACAAGTGTCTCACAGCAGCCGCCGAGCAAACGCATAGAGTAATGTTATAACATTATTTTTAACACAGTCAAATGAATCTAATATGATAAACAGAGCTGTGTTACCTCATGTGTTACCGGAAAAGCGGAAGCAGTGCCGGTGTTGTGTAATATTCGGTTCCTGTGAAAAACTGTTCCAGTGGGTGGAGTATACGTGAATATTCATATTTCCCCTGTTGTGGGCATGGCCTTGAGACAACGCGCAGATGAATGGAACTGAAAATATTAGTGCTCAAATCAAACTCGTTTAATGGATTATTTCGAAACGGTAATGAAGTTTCAATGTTAAGCATTAACTGCAACAGTTGACATTTTCAAAACTATGAATATATTGTGTAATATGATAAATCGTCTGTGCTGTTTTGCCTGATTGATTACAGACATTCAGATTTAGGTAAGGACACAGCAGAGCAAACGATGAGCAAATAACCTATTCCAATCTGGGATAGTATACAGTTTATTACTTGTGCCCTATTAAAATGTTTATAAGCTAGCCTGTTGTGAGTCATCCTTAATTTCTTGTTTATTTCGCATATAGCCAGTGTTTCTGTTAACTACATAAACTACATACCTGAGGAGAATGTTTTATTAATCTTGCAGTCATCATAAACATTACAATTTGTACTTTATTAATACAGTGCAAACATTTAAAGCATTGTTCTGATGGCCCAGTCTTCCTTATATAGGCCAGCAGTTACTTCAAGAATATTATTCTGTTGTTTTTCAGAAGCTTCATTTTGCTTTTGTGATGCATATCATCATCATGTAAAGTTACTGTCTGTTTCAGACTGGATGTGAGTGCTGAAGTCACTGGTAGGTAGCTCTGGCAGTGTGTGATCTGGACATACATGGAGGCTGTTTTCATTGAGTGCCAAGACCCTGTTTTACTAATCTCAGACACCAGACATTCACTTAATTTTGCTTTGTTAGAGTTGATGAAAAGCATACAGCTGTAAAAACAATCCAAATAAAACACTAAAAAAGATGACATATTTAATTTGTTTACATGCACGTCACCATTAACCAACATCAGAGAACAGTGAACATGAAAGTGTGTTGTTGAATTACTGAAATAATAACTTTACTAATCTCAGGGGGACTTCAAGTAAATATTTTAGTTCAACAGAGTATGGCTGACAAAAACGTTTGGGAATCCCTGCCCTACAATGTTGAAGATCAGAAATGGTATAATTGTATGTATACTTGTAAAATGAGAAGAAATACTTTTGAATAATATTTTCAGATCTTAAACACGATTAACACAACATTATGGATGATTTCACTTACCATTATAAAACACATGACATGAAAGTAGGTTGTTTTTCAGTGCAATGTATGGTCAAAGAATAGACACGATGTATGCTTTATATAAATATATATAAGTGTGTGTGTGTGTGTGTGTGTGTGTAAGAAATATTTAGTAATATAATATTTATTAGGCTAGTAGTAGTTATTTCTCTAAACAGTATTTTACTCTTAACTAAATACAACCTGTTCTACTGGTTCCCAATGTTCTTCAGAATATCTTCTTCACAGAAGAAAAGAAAACATACGGGCGAGTAAATGATGACAAAATTTTCTATTTTGGATGGACTATACCTTTAATCTACTATAATCAGGGGTGGAAATGGGGGGTAACGCGGGGGGACGGCGTCCGGGGAGTGAATTTCGAGGGGGGACGGCGTTCCAGTTCGAATTGGATCGATTTTTGTAGGGAAATGAAGGATTTCTGTATATTCTCTCAATAGCCAACGAAAATTGAGCACAAAAACATAGCGCAATAAAATTGATTAATCATTAAAAGATCACAATCTGGATTCAAACACCCACGCGATCTTACTCAGTGCTCTAAGTGGGCCGGTATTTTAATCTACGTAACCTCGCTTTTTCTTGCGTACCGGGACTTCTCACATGCTGCCGGTACTCTAACCCCCACACCGAAACATAGAATCACGCTATTCATTAATTGTATACATCGCGCATTCTGAGCTTTTAACCATGAGTGGCGCGCCGCGCGCGAATCACCGTAGGCGCGTTCATCAGCGCGCTCCAAAAGTGTGATAATATTTGCGCGAGCCGTTCCTATTATAAAATGTGAAACCCATTTGAATTCTATTGAGAATGTAGTAAAACGCTATGGAGAAAGTCAAACATGATCTAAAAACAGCCACTAAAAAGACTGATGAAAACAGGGGAAAACATGATGATGCTGCAAGCTTTTTAAACTTCTCATGACCACCTTTCCTAGAATTTATCACATGCTATTGTATTTATTGTGGTACATTTTTACTAACTTGAAGAATTTATAATATATAATCTTAAAAAGAAAGAAAATAGTTAACATCAAGCAAGCAATGAGGAGCCATCAATGGTTTTACCTGTAATTTGCCTATATTCTTACTGTAACAAATGCTATGGTTAAACAATTACAATAACTATTTTTTTTATAAGGCCAAATACAAGTTAAAATCAAGAGCTTTAAAGTATGGACCTTCTTGAATTATTGACTAAACATTGGTTTTCTTCATGTGTAAAATGTGTTCTGCTAATATGACAGATATGCCCAAGCTGGCTGTATTCCAAGAGATGACAGGAAATTAACATGTTCAGTATAAGAACATTTTAAGTAAAGATAGTTTGACTTCCTGCACTTTGTAAACAAGTGATTGTTAGCTATAGGCTGTTGCTTTATTGCAGTTGTGTTATCAACCAACTTTGCATTTTTGGACCATTTTGCAAAAATAAAGCAACAAACAAATAAATAAACCTCACAAGGGAGCAAACCCAAACTCTTTGCAACCGAGGTAGACAACCAGTCCCCCCATCCCAAACGGAAGTGAACAAAATAGAGTAAAACACCTTTTGAAAATCATCATAAAGATGGCATTAATTACATCATTACACCAGTAGGTGGCGACAAGTGACTGTTAAAAATGTATTTGTCATTGAATCGTTCATTAAAAAGATTGGTTCAAAAATGTTGATTCATCCAGTAATGAAACAAGTGACATCTTTATAACTGAGTCATTGAATCATTTATTCAAACCGATTTTTAAAAATAATAATAATAATAATTCATTCAAATTAACTAAATATGTTTTTGTAAATAGACTGTACAATTAACATTATGGCTGTTTAGTGTTATTATAGATTATATAATATCTTATATTTAAATACATCTAAAAAGTCATTGAAAGTAAAAAAAAAAAAATAAATAATAAAAAAAAAAAACTTCCCAACTAGAGTCCCCCCAGTGAATTTCAGCCATTTCCAGCCCTGATTATAATCGATTAGTACTTGGAGACTAGTGATTCCCAAATAGGTGTGGAAAGATTTTGATGTTGCTTTGTTAAAGTTTAAAAAATAAAAAAATAAAAATTTGTGACAGATACAATACTAACCAAAATATTCAAATTAAATCGAAAACCTCACAAATGAAATAATAAATAAATAAATAAATAAATAAATAAATAAAAGATAAAGCCATCAAATAGTAATAATCTGTAGCCTAGACGAGCATGGGTTATTCGCTGATTGTTTGCTGTGTCTGTAATCAATCAGGCAAAACAGCACAGACGATTTATCATATTACACAATATATTCATAGTTTTGAAAATGTCAACTGTTTCAGTTAATGCTTAACATAGAAACTTCATTACCGTTTCGAAATAATCCATTAAACGAGTTCGATTTGAACACTAATATTTTCAGTTCCATTCGTCTGCGCGCTGTCTCAAGGCCACGCCCACAACAGGGGAAATATCATGAATATTCACGTATACTCCACCCACTGGAACAGTTTTTCACAGGAACCGAATATTACACAACACCGGCGACTGTGCTCGCTGCTCGCAGTTGCGCAATCGCTCCAGCGGCCTCGCTCAGCTCCCACAACACTCGGTCCTGCTCTGCTTCATACTACCAAAGAGCATAGAACCCAAGAGGCGAAACTCTGATGCTTTTTGGGTAACAGCCACTAGGTGTCGCTTCGGTAGTGCGGCAGCCATTTGGGGGTGAAAATGCCAACTGGACAATAGAATACATCACATCTTACGCACCCAAAATCGGCGAATCTTACAGCCAAATCAGGAACGCAATAGAAAATTTATCAAATTCAGTAAATTTTATGACACCTACAGTAAATGTTGTATTGTCTTAGCCTATATATGTTTTATTATTATCAGTTGTGGAATCCAACCATTACACATCTGAGGTAACGTAGTTAGCCTACTTTATTGAGTATTTCCATTTTATGCAACTTTACATATTTACTATTAATAGTAAATTAATAATTAATAAAGTTAAGATCATCATGTTTGTAGCGTGATCCAGGGGATTAAAGTCCACTAGGCCTGAAATATATACGTTTTAATCCCCTGGATTAAGCTACAAACATGATCTTATAGAACATGATGCATTGCTGTGTCTGTTATCCCATAATTCCCACTTTTGGACACAGTGGCTGTGTTTTTTTGTTTACATAGTCTTGCTTTAATGGACATTAATATAGGACAACACTGCAAAAACAGTTTACTGTCAAGCTGTTATATTCTGTTATATATTTATTGTCTTACATTCCCAATTTTTCTGATGCATGTCCTAATTTAATTTCATATGTTGGTATTAATTCAGTGTTTATAATGCTAATACTTGGAACTTAAAAGAATTTTAACCCAAACTGACTGGGTTTCTAGTGAGCAAAGGCTTAGTGAAAAAAGTGGAAGACTTAAACACAAAGTCTGTAAAATAAACTGTTAAAAGGATTTGATGATCACCAGTGATAGTATTTTATTCTGTGTTGTCATCATTCAGGTTGGATTTCAGCTTTAATGTACGTTTTTTTTTTAACAAAGTAGCTGATATTGCCATAGAAACTAGTGGATTGCGAGTCACTTTCACCCCAAAATGGCGGAAGCGTAGGGCTGCTGCTGGGCGCCAGTGTTGCAATGGAACGTTCTATTGAGTTTCGCTTCTTGTCAGTGTATATTCTTTGATACTACAGTAACGTTAATAATCGCATCCATGAACATGATTTTTGCCTGAGTCCTATGACAATTGTTTTCCACCGGCTGTGAAGTGAAGACGACATGTCCCAGGATCCCGCGCTCAAACTTGGCGTCATCAAGCTCCGCCTTTATTTTGAATAGGCCTCTAGCGACCTCTAGCGGACAGAAAATCTTACATATTGCACCTTTAAAGGAGGCATTATCACCATTAGCTTTTTGTCCTCATGCTGAACTACAGATCAATGTTATACATTGTAGATATTTAATGACTTATTTGTATAATAAAAAAAAACAAAACAAAAACAAAAAGAGTTGTAGTTAAAAGTCTCTTACTGGTATGATTAACCAAGCTCTCAATTGAACAAACAAAACAAGCACTACAATTGAATAAAATAATACTTATTGTAAAGACGCTTCATGTTTAATTTAATGGTGTTAGTGGATTTGTTAATTTCAATTATATACATTTTGAATAAAATGTTTGTAAAAGTTGTTTTTGTGCATGTTTTTGCTGAGTTTTCTGATCAGCAGGCGTCACCAGCGTGTGACCAACAAGCAGATACTCCAGAAATAGCACAAGTGCGTACACACACACACACACACATTCAAAACCCACCTGCCAGGTGACATACAATGCCTGAGTTCACTGGTGCGTATTGTCAAATGATGACAGTTCCACCAGTCCTGGTGGACCTTTCTCCAGACTCCACCATTTTGTGAAGTCACATGGGACAAACTCCTACACAAGTACAAGGACTGTCAGTTTATTTGTGTTGTGGAGTGTAAAAGACTGTAGTTAAAGGATTATTCAGGCCACAAAACTTAACACTTTCGATAAGACAGCCTAGAATGTGGTGGTTCTTACTAACTTTATCATTGTGACGATGTACAGCTATCCGGTAGCTGTCATCCAACTATCTGTGTGGCAATGTTGACTGTCCCGAAAACCGTTTCTTGTTCGTTTTGAAGCAAAAAATAATGCATCCATCCATAAAAAAAAAAGTAATCCATATGACTCCAGGGGGTTAAAAAGTCCTTCTGAAGTGAAGCGATGCATTTTTGTAAGAAAAATACCCATATTTAAAACTTTATAAATTCAAATAACTAGCTTCCGGTGGACGACCGTACGCAGAATGCGCAAGTCAATTTGGGCAGAAGAGCAATCTTTGACCCGGATGCAATGACGAACGTGGAGGCACAGAGGAGAGAGCAAAACAAAACACCGGTCACGAATTAGAAGTCTAAAACGAGAAATTTTAAAGAGAGATGTTGAAGGATTTCGATATAAGAGAAGAGGAGCTTGAGTTTGTTGCACAGCCCTATTTGTTTGAAGCGTGAGAGGCATCTAAGCTTACAATACTCCTACATCCTACATCATACACCACTTCAGGGGTTTACTCTTGTGGCGCAAGTCGACTTGCGCATTCTGCATACGGTCGTCCGCCGGAAGCTAGTTATTTGAATTTATAAAGTTTTAAATATGGATATTTTTCTTACAAAAACGAATCGCTTCGCTCCAGAAGGCCCTTATTAACCCACTGGAGTCATATGGATTACTTTTTTTATGGATGGATGCATTATTTTTGTTTTCAAAAGACAGCCCCCCATTCACAACCATTATAAACCTTGGAGGACTAAGGATATTTTTAAATATATCTCTGATTGTGTTCGTCTGAAAGAAGATAGTCTTATACACCTAGGATGGCTTGAGGGTGAATAAATCATGGGATAATTTTAATTTTTGGGTGAACTATCCCTTTAATGTGGGTATGTTTGTTCCCACCAATCGCTGCACAAGTTAAGGTTACGTATGATGACGAAAGCATGTTAGTGCCATCCCTCACAGAACCCAAAGAGATTGCATTGCAGTGCCTCCTCGCGGTAGTGCAAGCGGTAGTAACCAACCAGTCGGGATCACGATCATTTGACTGCTTTAATTGGGATAACCCCCCTTAAAATATCAATCATATAAACGAATAGATTATTAAGAATATATTCACAATAATAAAATAAAGTTTTTTCCTTGCAGTAAGAGTGATAAGGAACACGTTAAACAGTTCAACAGCGGCTGGCTGGATTGAATGGCCAGCGAAGCGTCAGTTACCCACCAGGTCACTGTCATTTGACTACTTTTTTCGGGATAAAGCTCTGCTGATCATGTAAAAGAGTAGATCCATTAGAATAGAATTACACTAATAAATTATTCAAATTTCTTGCAGCAAGAGTGGTAGGGGATGTGTTATACCTCAGGTATAATACCTGGATCTCAGTAGCAGCTGGCTGGACTGAGTGAGCTGCCAGGAGCGGCAGTAACCAAACAGTCAAACATAAATGAAAATAAATAAATATATTCATTTATTCAGAGTATTTTTTTAAACAATTTACAGAAAACAGAAAATTATTGAAACTGTTTTATTAATTTAATGAGCCTAAATGAATAAATCTGTATTCATTCAGTAGGCCTAGTTGCAACTGAGGTGGCAGATCAAATAACCTGCCAGAGTATGGTGACAGGTCACGTGACCTGTCAGTGGCAAATCCTGCCGGTCTAAATTAGCCTATTCTAAGGCTGAATCCCAAACCTTCACGGTCTTCCTCTGAGTCCGCATTTTCGTGACGTAATGCTGCTTTGACTGCCGGGTAAAGTCCTCTGCATAGCTTGCAAACTTGCGGGCTCAGCTGAAGTGCGCATGAAGGGCGCATAGCGGCCGGAAAGGGGGTGCTCGCGAGCACCCTTCTTAAACCTAAAATGATGAATGGGACACCCTACGGGACTTAACGGACATGCGCACGCGGCAGCCATTGTAAGTCCACAAGACCGAAAGTGCATAGAAGTGTGCCATTTGGGATTCAGCCTAAATTAGCCACAGAAAGATAGACTGCAACAACTTTGTGCTTTTTCTTAGCAGAGCCGAGGGGATTAACAATTTCAAAAGCATCCTGAAAGAGTGTAGCAACTCATAATGTGATAACTGCATATAATGTAATAAGTATTACATTATTATTGTAATAAAATGTCCGGTAACACTTTATTTTAGGATATTTTATCTAGTTGCTTATTAGCATGCATATTAATAGAATATTGGATATTTATTAGTACTTAGTAAGCACATATTAATGCCTTATTCTGCATGACCTTATTCTACATTCTTAACGACATTATAAATAAACGGCGTTACTTTTTTCAGTAACGTGTAATCAAACGAATTACTTTTTCCCCAGTTACAACGCCATTACCGTTACTGACAAAAAAATGCTGCGTTACTTAATTTAGCTCACTGAAGCGGTTTTCATCCGAGTAGGCTCTCTCTCAGCCATAGGACCTGCAAAGTTTTTTCTCTGGCGTGTGTGTTGGCGTGGGACACATGCTAACTGATGATGATTGGTGTGTGACTAGAGATGATAGACATGCAAAGCGTTTTGTTGTAAAGAAATAGTGGTTAGTCATACACAAATACAATTTTAAACTGATAATTATGTACGATGCTCTGTGTGTGTGTGTGTGTGTGTGTGTGTCAAGATGGCGGCAGGTTGTAGGTCGCGTGTACGTGAACGCCACAATGTTGATTGGTAAAACTAAACAATCACACCCGTTGTAATTGCCATCGTTAATGCAACAGGTGCAGATAAGATGCTTTGGCAACTATTATGGACTATGTGTTTGACTGCAACAATCAAGCTTGCATACAAACAAGCACTACTCGCCGGGAGAATATACCAACAGTCGTCGCTACCTCATGATTTCTCCCGTGGATTTCATCTACCGGGAGAAGAGCTTTCGACTTTCCAGCAGTATGTTTGTCCGCTGTCTGAGCAGCAGTGGATGGCTTTTCAGTCTCATGAAAAAATCTTCAGAGATCGCCTGAACACCAAACGACAACGCGAGAAGAACTTGTTGCCTCCGGTGATCCGGGAAAGTGGATAACGCTAGCAACATTATTAAACGGGATATTCTTCAGGAATGGAGTTTTTACAGCGGAAAACCACAGTGGTAAGCCTTTTGGATTACAACTCTTGAAATATGTGGCGAGAGTCTTGAAGAAGTTCCCGGTGACACAACCATATCCTGAAGATTTAACATCGGCCTTAGCAGCTGACTGGATCTGTGAACAGCTGCGCTACTTGCGAGAAACCGTCTTGCCCTCTCTGCGGACAGGAGCGACTAACAGCCAACGGAATAAAAAAGTGAGTAAGAACAAACTTGCATATTTGTGGCAGCAGAGAAGATCTAAAGCGATTCAAGTCATTTTGAACAACAGTAAATATCCCGACCCTCCTTCCTGTCCTAGTGACATTATACAAACTTATTATGATAATAAATGTTTAAATCGTAAACGTAATGAGGACCTCCCACCTCCACCTTGTTATTTGAATGTGCCGCCACCGGAGCCAGCTTTTTTTCCTGAAACAACGCACTTCACATATAAGGAGGTGGAGACTGTTTTAAATAACCTCCCTAACAACAAAGCCAGTGGGAAAGATGGCGTGACATATGAGACATTTAAAACCATGCAGTTGTAACGAGTGTAAAATTAACATCATTTTCACTCAAAATCATTTCTTTCTAATTAAAAACTGATTCTCTTATTTTGAATATATTGTTTTATTTCATTGTATTATCTTTTGATTTAATTATGCTGGTATGTATATTTTTGGAGTTTTATATATGATTTGTAATGAAGTGTACTGCCCCTTTAAGAAACTTTGGGCGCGTTCTCTCCTAGCTCAGTTAAGGCTAAGCTATACTGAAAGGAGGATGTCTGGTGGCTCACGGAGCCAAAGATGTTTTTGAGAAGCCACTCAATACATGCTGCTTTCTAATATTAATTCTTCGTTTGTCCAGTCATTTCCTCTGTCCAGAGAGTGGAGAGCCAGCCAGAGACCAGTTAAAGGAGTTTGGCGTCCGTTTTACACACATACACACACAACGCAGAGTCCACATCCCATCACATGGGACCGGTTACACAGTCATGTCAGATTCTAACAACTGTTTTTAATGTATGTTTGGAAAATAAGAGAGTACCAGATTCATGGAAAGGAGCATTAATTCATCGTATTCCAAAAAAAGACAACATCCCTGATGATCCATCGACATGGAGAGATATATCAACCACAGGCGGTAGATCCTTCTCCTATTTGGCACCTAAACTCTGGAACAATCTTCCTAGCATTGTTCGGGAAGCAGACACACTCTGTCAGTTTAAATCTAGGCTAAAAACACATTTCTTTAACCTGGCATACATATAACACATTACCAATTTATATTTTCAAATCCGTTAAAGGATTATTAGGCTGCATAAATTAGGTCAGCCGGAACCGGGAACACTTCCTATAACACCTGATGTACTCGTTACATCAGAAGAAGAATGGCATCTACGCTAATATTAGTCTTTCTGGTTATCCCGAGGTTCACCGTAGTCAACCGGATCCGGGCCGTATCCAGGTGAGACCAAGGACCTGCGCCTTGACACGACCACAACGCAGCCCTGAAGTATCTGCAGAGATTGAGTCAACTAGATCATCCACTGTGAGGGCCTCATCGACACGACAGCCACGACACAGTTCCTCAACAACCGTCCATACCGGCGTGATGAATACGATCCTCAATTGGATGTAACTGGAATAAATACTTTGAATGTTGCGATCCTATTGGACTTACGATAGCAACCTGAATCGTAACAAAGCACTGTTGGCCAGAGGAGAACTGGCCCCCCGACTAAGCCTGGTTTCTCCCAAGGTTTTTTTCTCCATTTAAACACCTATTTGCCACTTGTCTGCCACCTGATGTCACCTGATGGAGTTTGGGTTCCTTGCCGCTGTCGCCTTTGGCTTGCTTAGTTGGGGACACTTGACATTTGACTTGACATTTGATATTCAACAGTGCTTTGATCTGCCTGCATTGACACTATTCTTTAAGAGCTGCTGTGCAGCCAAATAATGTACCAGTTATCAATGTAAAGCTGCTTTGACACAATCTACATTGTAAAAAGCGCTATATAAATAAAGGTGACTTGACTTGACTTGATATATCCCTCCTTCCTACCATCTATAAGGTGTTCATGAAATGCATACTGGCCAGAGTTCTTCCATGGTTGATGAAAGCTGACATCTTATCCACCAAGCAAAAGGCATACATCAATAGGCAAGGTATGAATGAGCATGTATTTTGTCTTAAAACTGGGATAGATGACTTTAAGCATGAGTCATGTAGACTGTACTCAGTCTTCTTAGACTTTAGAGATGCATTTGTAACTTTATCTCACAATGTCATTTTCAAATCATTGGAGGAAATACAACTACCTCAATTGTTCATTGACATAGTTAAAGATGTATATAGAGGCTCCTTTATCAAAGTAATCTGTGGAGAAAAGCTCACTCACCCAACATCACTTCAGATAGGCATTAAAACTGGCTGCCCTTGGAGTGCGATTAATTTTATAATTGCCATCAACCAGTGGTTAAAGTGGATGTGTCAATGTGCCCCCCCTGATGTGATATCTCCTATTCCAGTGCAGGGCTATGCAGATGATGTCCAGATCACTTCTAGAGAAGAAAGTGTAGTTAAAAACATGCTGGCCAGAACAGATTCTTTTCTGAAGTGGTCGAGTCTGGAGATTAAAGACACAAAATGTGCTGTTCTGTATGAGAGGAGGAGTGGAGGGAATAGGTGGTACCGTTCAAAAATTGATAAATGTCCTGTGTTTACAGTAGCAACAAATATACGTGTATATTCTCTTCATGAGACATACACTTATCTTGGACATAAATTAATATTGCAGGAGAATGGAAAGAGCAAGTAAACATCATCTTATCAGAGTATACATCCAGGTTGGACTTGATTGACAAATGTCCACTGCCATGAAGTTAGAGGCTATTAGACAGGTGGCGCTGTCTAAAGTACAACATCTGTTCTCCAATGTTCATATTCAACAGAAAGTGCTGAGCGAAATGAATAACAAAACAGTGAGCTTGGTGCGAAAGTGGTATGGACTGAACACACATAGCACTCGTGATATTATTTTTTCATCCCCAATGGGAAGGAGGGTTGGGGGTGCCAAACATGATATGGATTTATACCAGCATATGGATTTCCCATCTTCTGAACATGCTGAATAATGATGACAAAGATGTTAGTGAGCTGGCTAGATCCTCCCTGTTCCTGGACCTAAGGAGACGCAAGGTGCCGTTGGCCAGGGAGTCAGAGCCTCACTTCCATGGCTTCAAAAGAAAACCCAGCGGGAAACTTGACACCCACTCTGCTGGTTTTGGTGTCTGGTCAGACTGGCTGGACCTGAATGACCTCTGTGTTCGAACTGGAGTATCGCTGGAGTGGGCGAGGTCTGACTCTGGGACTGTGAGAGTCTCAGAAGATATTATTACTGACCCCCTCACCTACGTTAGAGCGAAAGCCACATACGGTGGTCATAGCCACCTGTTAACATCTACAGGTGCCCGGCGAACTCTCATGGACTTACATCAACATCACCAAAAACAACACTGGGCGGGACTGAAACTTCAGGGAAAACTTGCATGTCTTCCATCTGCTGATCATTCTGTTTCTCATTTATTTCTTAAGAATACAGCACTTAGTGAGGACATTGTCATTTTCAAAGTAACACCTAGATTACAAGTTCTTCCTACTAGATTTAACCTTTCCATCTAGTTTTCTACAACTCAGGTTCCTCATTGTTTGCATCACACCACAGAACAGATTATTGAAACATTGCCGCATATTTTGAACGGCTGCCATGCCTCCAAGGGATGTACATAGCATGCCATGACAGAATAGTAGACCTTTTAGTGAAAGACACATCAAATTATTTTTCACCTTCAGTAAGAATGTATAAACATTCCTGTGTAAAACCATACATGTTCCAGTACTGTAATAGTAACTCTGAAACCTTTTCACATCTGTTTGCTAATACACCTGATGTTGTTGTGATTGAGGAGTCTAGAGAAGTGTTCACTTTGGAGGTTGCTTGTACTTTTGACTCCAGTATAGAGGAAGCCTTTATGACTAAAGTAGTTAAATACCAACCACTCCTAAACACTATTGCAAAGATGGGTTATCGGGCTCGATTACTTGTTTTCATATTTGGCAGCTTAGGACATACACACAGGCTGGTAGTAAAGGGGCTTCAACAGCTTGGGATGCCCAAAAAAGGGCTAAGCGGTTAGCAAGGTACTGTGCTCTGTCTGCTATTATAGGCAGCCGGCATATATGGCGGAGGCGTTGTTACTTATACCCATAAAAACTGAGAGTTATGCTTAATATTGTGATGATCTGCTGTATGCTACTGGTCCATGATTTTGTACATGTATTTGACTGCATCTATAATATTTATGTCCCTGTGGATTATTTCTTTTAAGTGGATTTAAATAAATTGTTAAAATGTGTGTGTGTGTGTGTGTGTGTGTGTGTGTGTCAGAGCATGTGAGCGGAGCACGAGCTCAAACCAGAATACCCTTTGTGACATGCTGGATCGAAAATATGTGAAATATTTTTTTCTAGTCGACTAGTAGTTGTTCATTTAAGCCATTAGTTGACTAATAACATTTATATTAATTTATTTTCTTAAATACTGGAGAATAACCCATAATAATGAGCGTTTACGTAATAGGCTATATAGCACTCAAGCATACGCATAAGCTTGCCATAAAGAACCGGCAAAGGTAATGATTATGAATGTGACAAAAAACAGCAAGGGGACATTTTAATTGTTTATTAATAAACTAATGTTTTCTGAATCAGTGTCGGCTGGGAAGATGAAGTTGTTCACTTTTCATAAGATGAATTTAAAACATAACATAGGCCTATTTAAACATAAATATGAAATTACGTTTTCTTTAATGGCTACCAACACATAGTACAGTACAGAGAAATTTCATGTCGTGAGCAAGAGCGGATCATGAGTCACAAGTAGGACCAAACATAATTTATTTTTAGACTTAATATTGAGGGCATCCAAGTTATTTGACATAGGCTATTTAAATTTTTTTTTTTTTTTAAAAAGTAACGCAATAGTTACTTTCCCTGGTAATTAGTTACTTTTATAATGATATAACTCAGTTACTAACTCAGTTACTATTTGTGAGAAGTAACTAGTAACTATAACTAATTACTTTTTTAAAGTAACGTGCCCAACACTTCTTAATCCTACCCAATACCTAAACTTAACAACTACCTTACTAACTATTAATAAGCAGTAAATTAGGAGTTTATTGAGAGAAAAGTCGTAGTTAATAGTTTATTTGTGTTCCCTATACTAAAGTGTTATTGGCTGAAGCAGATAGCGTGATCTGTCACACAAGCACGCACGCACGCACAGTGTAACTTTATAATGTAATAAATTTCTCATAATGTAACTATTGTTATTATGTTATGGCCTGGTTTCACAGACAGGGCTTAGACTAAGCCTTAGTTCAATTAAACATTTACGTAGCTTTTATAAATGTACCCTAGAAAAACAATTTTCTGGAGACAAAGATGCATATAGACAAAACAGTGGCTCTGACATATTTTAAGATGATTCAGGTTGCTTTCAGTTAAAACAGCTCAAACATGCATTTTAGTCTGGGACTAGCTTAAGCCTTGTCTAAATTAGGGGAATGAGCTCAAGATTTTATTATGTTTTGAGAAAATTATTACATTATATCCATTTGGTAACACTTTATAATAACTGCAAACTATGAATTATTAGTTAAGCATTAATAAATAGTTCATCATTTATAAAGCATTAATAAACATTAGTAAGCAGTTTATAAATATAGCTATAAATGCTTTGTTCTTAAGCATATAATGTGATTAATAATTGTATTTTCATACTTTATTAATGATCAATTTATCATTTCTAAATTACGTATTACATTATTCATTTGGCAAGTTATTTAGGAGTTGTCAGTGGTTCATAAGATCATTTAGAAAGTGCAAGTAAATGATTAATAAACTATTTAAATGTACATTTATACAGCTTATTATTTAGACAAATAGTAATAGTGGTAACACTTTACAATAAGGTTCATTAGTTAACATTAGTTAACTACATTAGTTAACATGAACTAATTATGAACTGCACTTCTACAGCATTTATTAATCTTTGTTCATGTTAATTTTAACATTTACTAATACATTATTAAAATCTTGTTAACATTAGTTAATGCACTGTGAACTAACATGAACAAACTGAACAACTGTATTTTCATTAACTAACATTAACAAAGATTAGTTACTAGTAAATACAGTAACAAATGTATTGCTCATGGTTAGTTCATGTTAGTTAATACATTAACTAATGTTTAACTAATGAACTTTATTGTAAAGTGTTACTGTAATTGTAAAATATTGTAAAGTGTTACCGTGCATTAAAAAGTGTTATTAAAAGTGCATTAAGCCACGAAAGAGATACTGTTCCCTAGGCGGCTTTCTGTGCCTGCGCTCCAAGACGGGGCGGAACATGCATAAGCAAAGTACACTGTGGCTTCGGATACGCACCTAAGCGGTCAAATAGCATACACACAAAATGCTGAAATGCCGTTTTGGCAAGTATCCTCATAAACACAATTGGTTTTGATCCGTGCAGCTCTTAAAGTGACAGCAGCCTATAAACCTGCTGCAGTCTGTCATTAATCAAACAACAAAAGACAAAGATAAAATAACTCACTACTCTTGAATGAACTAACTTATAGTTGTAATAAGGATTAGTCTATATTTAATGTATACAGCAGTGTTATTTTACATTTGTTTACTTTATTCAGTTTCTGCTGTAGACTATTACTTATCTGAATACCACTGTTAGTACATCTTCCTGAAAAACCTAAAGCACTGTTTATTTAATTTGTATTTTTGTTCTGTTTGAACACTGCAAAAAATGCTTTTCTTATTTTGTATTTTTGGCTTGTTTCCAGTCTAAATATCTAAAAAATTCTTAAATCCAGATGCTTTTACTAGATAGTAAAATGTAAAGTAAGACATAATGACATAAGATATTTTTTCTTGTTTTCTGGAAAAAAAAACAAAAACAAAAACAAAAAAAACAAGCTTAAAACAAGCAAAATTATCTGCCAATGGAAAAAAAAAAAAATCTTGTTTCTGTTTGAAATCTTGTTTCTTGTTTGTTTCTTCTTACCCCATTGGTAGATAATTTTGCTTGTTTTGAGCAAAAACTCACTTCATTTAGATTTTTTTTTTTTTTTTTTTTTTTCAGAAAACAAGAAAAAATATCTTATGTCATTTTACTTATCTAGTAAAAGCATCTGGATTTAAGAATTTTTAGATATTTAGGGCCAGATTTACTAACAGGTTGCGCCAGCACAAACCCTCTTTTGGCGTTAAAAATCTACTGTCGGGATTTACTAAAGACACACAGTGCAAAATTAGCACTGTAAAGGCATGGACTGAGTTGTTTTTGCGGCTGAGCTTATTGCGTATGCATTAGTAGGAGTTTCCCTTTCAGACACTAAATTTATGGGAGGAGAGTATTTAAATGAATCACGCAGCGCGATTTACTAATGTTTGCGCTCGTCAATTTACTGGTATTTGCGCCATTATTTAATGCCCGAAAACGTACTCGGTTACTAACATAACCTCGGTTCCCTTAGATACGGAACGAGTACTGCGTCGTTCGTCTTATTAATTAATATTGATTATTAATAAGACAAGACGCAACGGGGAAAACTCCTTTTTCTCCAATTCTGAAGCCTTTATACAATCACGCAGTGTAAACTGCACGGCCATTGGTTCGTGAAGTTAAAGTAAACGAACCAATGACAGCGCGGAACGCGAGAGCCAATGGTGAGCTAGCCCGCTCGAGCACGCCAAAAGGGGCGGGGTCTCAGACTATATAAGCGGCTGTCTCATCATGGCAAATCGATTTAATTCAACTGAACCGACGGCATGAGGCGTCTCACGTGTAGCGCGGCAAAGTACGCAGTACTTGTTCCGTATCTAAGGGAACCGAGGTTACGTTAGTAACTGAGTACATTCCCTTGCGATACTACACGAGTACTGCGTTGTTCGTCTTATTAATTAATATTGATTATTAATAAGACAAGATGCAATGGGGACAGTACAATCACGCCGTGCTATGCAGGGGGATGACCGAGCATCGGGGCAGAGCACTTGAAAAAGGGCTCGCGACAGATACTCATAAAACAGGATAGCCCAGACAACGGGGACTGAAACACTGTAGTCATCCTCCCAAGCCCATAAACTGGGGCACCAGAGGGCCCTAGGGTATATATAGAGGGCACAGAACATAGTTACGCCCAGACGTGGTCGGGGGTGTAATGGAAAGCCATAAGCTGGACACAGCAGGGAGGCTCATGCAGAAAGGACCTGCGTCTGAAGCGCAGGGACATCTAGATTATAAAACCTGACAAATGTGGACGGTGAGGCCCAGCCAGCCGCCGCACAGATGTCAGCAATAGAAACACCACAGGACTACGCCCACAAGGAGGCCGTACCTCTCGTGGGCCCAACACCCAAAGGGCATAGAAGGCCTAAGGAGGAGTAAGCGAGTGCTATAGCGTCGACTATCCATCTGGAAAGCCTGGGCTTCGTGACTGGAAGACCTTTTGTGTGGCCACCGAAGCAGACAAAACGCTGTTCCGCCTGACGAAAGGAGGCGGAACGGTCAATGTAAGACCTCAGGGCCCTGACAGGACAGAGTAGGTTCAACTCCTGTTTATCATGAGAAGGAGGAACAGCGGAGAGAATGACCATCTGCGCCCTAAAGGGGGTAGATAGGACTTTCGGGACATATCCACGTCTCGGTTTCAGGACGACTTTGGAGTCGTTAGGCCCGAATTCAAGATACAAAGGGTTCACAGAGAGCGCCTGTAAATCTCCCACATGCTTAACCAATGCTAAAGCTAGCAGTAGGGCAGTTTTCAGCGACAGGGGCCGTAAGTCGGCAGTCTGGATTGGTTCAAAGGGAGGGCCTTTAAGGCCTCTAGAACCACAGAAAGGTCCCAGGTAGGAACCGTGAGGGGACGAGGGGGATTCAACCTCCTGGATCCGTTCAGGAAGCGAACAACAAGGTCGTTTCTCCCTATCGACTGCCCCGCTATAGGAGCGTGAGAGGCTGTCACTGAAATAAGGCCAAAAAATATATATTAAATCTGTGTTCACAAGACTTCTGGGTATTGGAGGTTGTAGACTAGAGTTTTTGCTTCAAAATGATGTAAAAATTATCCTGCCTACTCGTTCATATAAAACAATAGAGAGATTTAAATTTTCTAAGACATTTTTTGTCAAGAAACACAGTATGCATGGAGGCGTGAATCTTCATGAATAATGCCGTGATTCACACCTGAGAAGACAAAAGATTCGCATAATGAGCCGCATAATGAGCTCTTTCAGTCAGGTAGGCTGTGAAAAAACCCTCTGTGATCTTGCTGATAAGAGGATGAATGTCCACTCTTGACAAAAACAACATGATTTTTATGATCTCATGCATGCATGTATTATTGCACATCATGTGAAGAAAATTTTGTATAGGCCTATGTTAAATTACAGTACCATTCAAAAGATTGGACACATTTTTTTAAAAGAAGTCTTAAGTCTCTAACCAAATAATGGTTTTCTATTTTAATATACTTTAAAATATAATGTATTTCTGTGATGCAAAGCGTCTGAACATTCCTACCTCTATGGCATTTCATATAGGCTAATATATTTGTTATATTATATAGCCTAAATGTTAATGTGCAGTTATCAAACTATACGTCATTAAAAAGATCTAAGACTCAAGCTTCACATTTTGACTCTTAAAATCTTATATTGACCGTAATTTCTTAATATGCTTAAAAGCATGCACATTTGGAGAAATATTGATGGATTCTCATATGTTTATGTCAATTTTCTATACAGAGGAGTAATATTTGTTCAATATTTATTGTCATCACTGTGAGCGCTGGATACTGTGTTTTCAATTCATACTTGCAGCTGGAGGGCGCTCTGTGCACCTTTAGTCCACAAATATCTCAGTAAAAGAAGAGGCATATCATGTGACATTCCAGGAACTAACAGAGGCTTCCAGAGATCGCTATAACATGCAGATAAACACTTTTGAAGATAATAAATACACAATTGCGACGATGTATACATGTATTGCCTCAGAATTTGCGTCTGAATAGCGCTCGCTCCGTGGACGTGGCCGCATTAGCGGATAATGAGCTGAATCACGGGTGTCTGACATGTGTCTCTTTTCGTTCAGATTACATAAACAGAGAATTTTTTTTTTCGATTTGACTTACATGATTTAAAACCTGACATTTCAACGTTTCTTTAGACATAAGTCTAATTTTTTTTTGATTAGTATTTACTAAGTTACAGTTCATTTTCTGAGAATGGACTTCGTTCAGAGGGAGATGACAGATCACGCATCATGTTAGTTTTCTTTATTTTACAAAAAGCACAACATTTTGTTTTTACTCTGAGTGTACACAAATAAAAGAAGATATTTCACAGATTAAAATGGTGTATAACTCTTAATTGTATGTGCAACATTGACGGAGTATTTTGAGTCTCTTTCATACTGATAAGAAAAAAGCACTGTGGTATCGCCGGCGTGACCAGCCGACCCCTGAGTGTTAAGAGAGTAGAGACGTCTTGTAGACAGAGCTCTAGCTTGAGAGATAGTGTTTAAGGCATTCTCTGGGAGGCTTGCAAGCTTCCATTGAGAAACCACACATGAAGGTCCCACAGCTCGGGTCTGGAGTGCCATATTGTCCCTCTCGCTTGAGAGAGGAGGTCCCGTCTCAGAGGGATTGGCCATGGCTCCATGGGCAATAGCCGAGATAGGTCCGAGAACCATGGTTGGGTCCTCCACAAAGGAGCCACCAGGAGGACCTTGTGAGCACCTTCCCTGATTCATCTGATTACTTGGGGAATCAGCGCGATCAGGGGAAAAGCATAAAGGAGGAGGCTGGGCCAGTCGTGGGCCAGCACATCCCTGGCTTTCGAGAAATATACTGGGCAGTGATGATCGTCTTCTGGGGCAAAGAGGTCGACCTCTGCCCTTCCGAAGACGTCCCAAATTTTTTGGATTGTGCGGGGGTGGAGTGACCATTCCGCTGAGGGAAGGTTGGTCCGGGACAACATGTCCACCCCTGTGTTCAGTACGCCCTGTATATATGTCCCACCAGGAGAGGAAGGAAAGCCTGGAGAGCTCGATATACCGCCATCATTTCCAGACGGTTGATATGTAGCTCGCTTTCCGGGCCGTTCCAAGCACCAAAGGCAGGACGGCTGTTGCACAGAGCTCCCCAACCCATCTTGGAGGCATCTGCAAAGACGACCTTCCTCTTGTCTATCGCCCCGATTGCCACGCCCTGCTCGAACCAGCAAGGGTTCGTCCAAGGGGCCAGGGTTGCGACACACGCCTGGTTCACCTTGAGCGAGCACCGACCGTGTTGCCAGGCTAGGGGCGGGACCCGTGGTTTCAGCCAGAACTGCAGAGGGCGCATATGAAGCAAGCCCAGCTGCAGAGCTGGAGATGCCGAACTCATTAGACCTAGCATCTTCTGAAATGCTCTGAGTGGCAGAGAAGCCCCGGGCATAAAGGTTTTCATGAGCTGCTGAATGGCCAGAGATCGCTCTGGAGTGACCACGGCCCTCATGTGGTTCGAGTCTAAAATTATCCCCAGGAACGAGACACGTTGGCTGGGAGATAACAAGCTCTTTGGAAAATTGACCCTGAGCCCCAAGCACTCCAAGTGGTTGAGGATGAAGGATCTGTGAGATATTAGCTCCGCCTCCGACTGGGCCAGCACGAGCCAGTCGTCGAGGTAGTTCAGAATGCGCACACCCATCTGTCTCAGAGTAAAAGTGCAGGGAGCCAGAGATAGCCCGAACGGAAGGACCGTGTATTGAAATGCCACCCCTTCGAAGGTGAATCTCAAGAATCACCTGTGATGGGGGGCTATCTGGATGTAAAAATAAGCGTCTTTTAGATCCAGGGTAAAGAACCAGTCTCCCGGGCGTACTTGTTGAAAGATCTGTCTCAAAGTGACCATTCTGAATGAGCACTTTATCAGGGCCCTGTTCAGATGTCTGAGATCGAGGATGGGTCTGAGACCGCCAACCTTTTTGGGAACGAGGAAGTACCTGCTGTAGAAGCCTGACTCGCTCAGTGCTAGGGGAACCTTCTATGGCTCCTTTTGCCAGCATGGTGTTCACCTCGGAACACAGGACATGCACGTCCTTGCTTTCCACAGAGGTCTGGTCCACGCCGTTGAATAACGGGGCCTGTTGAGCGAATTGGAGTACATAACCTTGTTTTATTATGTTCAGCACCCAAGTTGACGCTCCGGGGATGGCCTGCCAGGCCTCGGCCCACGTGGCAAGGCCGGCAAGCAAAGCGCTCAGAAGTTCGGCATCTAATAACAAACACCAGAGAAATATGCTCTATATCAGAGTTAATATATTCCAAGAGTCTCACCTGAGTCAGGGGAGAGCATCATGTCATATTCAGCTGAGCACTGTCAGTATTGAGCTCGTTGTAGCGCTCTCAACATGAGAGCACACGCCCTCAGTGAACGCGGCTTGCGGGGATGTGGCCAGCAAACGACACGCTCAGAGACTGGGCATATTACAACAAATGCTGGAGAAATACGCTCACTTAGAGTGAATAAATATTCCAAGAGTCTCACCTGAGTCAGGGGAGAGCGTCCTGTCATATTCAGCCGAGCGCTGTCAGCATTGATCTCGCTCTCGCCGCCTTTTTCAATGAACATGGCTTGCAGGGATGTGGCCGCCAAGCGACACGCTCAGAGATTCAGCATTTTGCAACAAACGTCGGAAAAAGCGCTCTTTTAGGGAGAATATATATCATGAGTCTCGCCTGAGTCAGGGAAGAACGTCATATCACATTCAGCTGAGCACAGTAGTGAAAACACAGTGAACGACTTCTCCAGACGTCGCATGCGCTCACTGTGCCTGTCATCAGCGTGCAGAGAGGTTCTGCACATGCCACAGCCGTGGCACGACATTTGCAACAACGTCGCAGAAATTTGCTCTTTAGAAAGCTCTTATA
Organism: Mylopharyngodon piceus; assembly: GCA_039654765.1. NCBI lineage: Eukaryota > Metazoa > Chordata > Actinopteri > Cypriniformes > Xenocyprididae > Mylopharyngodon > Mylopharyngodon piceus. Next base: position 25,828,302 of record CM077452.1, on the reverse strand, counting down.
TTTATAATGCAAATGCGTTGCAAAAGGATACACCGAAGTGCACTCGCTCGATGCTGTAGGCGGCTCGGGGGCGAAGCGCTGACCAGGCTGCTTGGGAGCGGCGAGCTGATCTGGCTGCTGTAAGCGGCGGGTTGATCAGTTCTGCACGAGAGCGGCGATCTGGCAGAGCGATGAGAGAGCTGCAGGCTACTCGTAGGCGGCGGCTGCTAGAGACCAGCGAGCAGAATAGAGAGCGGCAAGCAGGGAGAGGCGAGCTGACCAAACTGCTGCAGAGCGGCGAGCTGATCAGCGGCGAATTCCAGCTGCTTGCAGGTGTAACGACTGAGACAAATCAGACACAATTATTTGTTATAGTTAACCAATAATTGTTTAAAGCACTCTGGGGCCTGTCCCCCATCCCCCGAGAAGTTCTTAGTTACAAGTTTTATTGCGCTAAAGAAAGTGGTTGCCACATTGAGAGCAGAGAAGGGACACAGGAAACGTGCATCTTTCCTGCATTATCCCCACATAACACAGACTCTCCAACATTAATGTATAGACAGCCTGTTCTATAAATGAACATGCACATCCCCAGAAAATGGTATCCATTATTACTGTTGTTGTATTGCACTCATTGTATTCACATGTTTTATGATACATTTAAGGTAACTTCAATTATGCCATGTTTAGTGTCTATGGGTTCGTATCGAGAAGATTTAAATGCTTGTGTATGCGGTATGTCCATACCTGTGCAACACATCAGCATTACAAGAATCTTTAATAGTTCTTCTTCAAAAACTCAGCCAGTTAATCTTGCTCAGTCGTAAAAGCCCTGGCAGGAGGCGTGGTGTCGCCCGGAAATACAACATCTTCATTGGTCCGGTCAACAACTAAGAGGTGTGACTTTGACCAGAGGTTAAAAGCCAGTGAACAATGCCACTCCCTCTCTTTCCTTGCTTCTGGGACGACTGAAGAAGAGACCCCCTTCTTGCTGCAGGCCTGCAGGTCTCGGCCTACAACCCAGCCATGTGCTCATCTATAAGTTGTTTCATAGTACTTCATCTAACGCAGAAGATACTGGCAACAACTTCGGACCGAGCCTGCAGATCCGATGCTTCTCAGCCTAAAGGCATCTTGCAAGTATCGTACATTTGAACACTAAACAGCGATTTAGTATTGATTTGTAAAACTTACCTTTGTCAGCAAAGGTGTTTTATTACTGAGGAAACTGATGCTTCTTTTCCAGATTGTCTTTGACTTTTTCCTATAGCTCCATTCCCGGTTCCACTTCCGGTTCAACTCTATCATTGCTCATTCTTACCTACGTGTGTGTGTGACCTGCGTGTATGTTATGTGTTTGTTAGTTTAGTTATGTGTTGGTGAGTTAGTTAATAAAAATTGTGCACAATACATGTTTGGTTCTGACTCCGTCTGCTAATAAATTGCCTCTTAAGTGATTTAGATCCTGACTACATGCTCTGAGTAGTACTGTACAATACGAATGTTGTTTTTCCATAACCTGGAAATGAACATTTCTTAGAATTAATAAACAATCAACACTGAGTGTTCACTGGACGAACAGGTTAATTGATTGTAATATTAATCTTAATGTAGCTACATCCAGTTAATCTGATTAACTGATTTACATATTCATAATTAATCATAATTAATAATCATAATGAGTTATGAATAGTTATTAATATTTTCCCTTTGAGTTAATTCGCTACACAGGTGAAGGCAACTTCAAGTCTTGTAGATCAAGCGAAGAGAAGATATCTGCGTCGCTGAAGGAGAATGAATCGATTTGCCATGGTGAGACGGCCGCTTATTTAGCCCGAGACCCCGCCGAACCAATGGTTGTGCAGTTTACACTGCATGATTGTATAAAGGCTTCAGAATCAGAGAAAAAGGAGTTTTCTCCCGTTGTGTCTTGTCTTATTAATAATCAATATTAATTAATAAGACGAACGACGCAGTACTCGTGTAGTATCGCAAGGGAACAGCATGTCTTAACCCATTTTTTGACATGGCTGCAATTGTTGCTGCTAGGAGGAGACACCGCAGAGAACAGAGAGCATGTGGTAGAAGGGAGAAAATATTTCCCACTCGTATTAATTTCTTTGGAATGCCAGAGGAAGACATTATCCGAACATATCGTTTGCCAAGCCATGTTGGCCTATATATATATAGCTTGGCAAACAATATTATATATGTGTACGTGTTTGTCAGATTACATGTAACAAGTTGCGCCGCACCTGATGAGAGCATCAGCTCTGCTTATTTGCGTCCCAACGCTAATTTGCGCTGCTCTTGTTAGATTGTGTTGGTCATTATGTAAATGATTGTGATTGCGTCTGTGTTCTTTAATTTGCGCGTCAGCAGTAGATCACGTGCAAAACTTGCCACTCCCATCGGCACATTTGTGGAATTGCACTCTCACGCTAATTTGCCCAGTTTAGTAAATCTGGCCCTTAGACTGGAACAAGACAAAAATACTGAATAAGAAAAGCATTTTTGCAGTGTATTTATTTGTCAGTTTTGTTTGTAATTCGTTTCTTTGTTCTTATTGTATTGCTGACTGTTTACTAAAATTAAAAAAATCTAAAATTGCACATATCATGAAATAAGACTTTGATCATATCACCCACCAATAATCGTGTTACATAATCATAATTTCAATATTGGCGTGACTATGATTATGATTTTTGCCATAATCAAGCAGCAAGATAAAAAATAATCAAGAGGGTAAGTATTTAACAGGTAGTTTATTCAGAGACAGAGGCACGAACACAGGAACAACACTGGTGAGTAGTTTGCAGATATGAGCACGTTGAGTATAGTCACTTAGCTGAGCAATAACAGAGTCCTTTCTCATTTGCAGACGTATCGACGAGGGAAGACAAGACTTGATGAAGGAGTGGGAACACGGAGACATCGGAGGAGAGGTAAGGAGTCCAGGTATGTATAAACAAGACCAGACACTGAAGTGTGGGGAGTGAGTGTTCATATAGTGCTGGTGTGATGAGGTGCAGGTGCCGCTGATCAGTACTCTGGTGATTGTGAACGAGTGGGCGAAGCGTGGAGATCCGGTGACGATGTGTGCTGAGTGTTGGTACTGGGAACTGACTCCGTGACACACTAGTATGTATTATGCAAACCTTTGTCTCATGTTTGGGATTTTCATCAACTTTCAGGGAACGTTGCGCAAAGTCGCAAGAACATCCCCTCCTACGTGGGGTGTTCTCTGCCAGTTTCCAACACTGTTCTCCGTTCGATGACGCACTCAGCCGAACTTCTGCTTCAACTACTTCTCCAGTTTCACACTATAATGTCAGTGTACAATAAACTCACGAAATTTAAACTGACCGTGCACCACTGTCTTCCATTACATCTCCAGCAGGAAAAATGTCGACTTTTTGCATAGCAATCATGGCGTGCCTGCCTCGTGACACCTCTCCCTTCTTCTTCCCATGCGTCTTTGCATCTCCTGCGGACATACTGGAGACAGAGCAACCCATACCTTAGAGAAAAATATCTCCGTTACATTTCCCCCCTTCTATACCCTGCCATACCATTAACATCTCCATCCAGCCTGCCAACATAAACAAAACACAATTTAAAAGTGAAACATTATACAAAATACACATTCTATTCAAACTTTTCAAACTCAACAACTTACATACTTACATATTTTTCATCATAATCTCAGTTAATTTTTTTTTTACCTTGTTTCGTCAGATAATCATCTCTATACCTCACAGGTAATTTACCACAGTTTTGTCTTTGAGAGCGTCTGAGCTCTGGAAAACTTTCACACTCAACATCTGAAATATCAGAATCATCTGAAAGGTCTGCATGGTTTTACAGTGTAGGTTAGTTTCAGCCATCCCTGTAGAACGCTGAGACTGATCAGACACATTAGCTGCTTCAGCACCTTGTGAATAGCGCCTGCTAGTGTGCCCAGGTTTGCCACATGATTAACAGATGTATTGGCCATCACTGTCCTTCAGGGGTTTTCTTTTTGGACGGCTCTGTTGAAGTCATACTCTGCTGTTACTGTGAACTGCCTGGTAAAGTTCTTCTTGATGGGCAGCAATCTTCTGTATGGCTTAATGCAGGTTTTCCAGGGTTAAAGTAGAGGAAGCTTGTTCTGCATCAGCATTAACTACTCTGACAAGGGGGCTGGGTTTTGGATTGTTTGCCATTTGTGTCTCTTTTTCTTTAGCCCAGGTGATTGCAGCTTGCATTACCTGAACGAAAATCAAACTTGCATCCTCTTTAACTTTTCATTTCACACCTCAAAAAATCATCTCGAAGGCCCAGGACAAATTGTTCCTTTACCACACTTTTGGCTTCTGGAACACTGTTTGGCTCCCAGCGCTAAACTCGACTGAGTCCATTTGTAGGTCATACGTGTGACCGAATCATTCCTCCATTTCTTTACATTCGTAGAAATCTTTCAGTCTGGTTCCGATCGGCACTTTGTCTCCATATGTGTCTAGTAGGGCTAGATATCGTCAGCAGACTTTTCACCGTCCCCCAGCATGAACCTCACAGTCGCGTTGGCTTCATCTTTGAGATGCTGTTTCGCTAACTCTACACAATATTCTGCAGGTACATGCATTACCTAGAAGGCAAATTTCATTGATGCAAACCATTCTTCGATGCTTAAGTTAACTTTTTTATGCCCTTCCCTTTCTTCCATCTTGTTCACTCAAATGTACGTCAATGCTTACACTGCATGAGTGCCTGCTACTGGTGGAACCCTTGCAATGGGTTTAAATGGAACCCTTATTCCCTTATTCCTCGTCTGGTATCGTTTAAAGCCCTTTGAAGCTGCACTGAAACTGACATTTGGACCTTCAACAGTGGAGTCCATTGAAGTCCACTATACGGAGAATAATCCTGGAATGTTTTCCTCAAAAACCTTCATTTCTTTTCGACTGAAGAAAGAAAGACATGAACATCTTGGATGACATGGGGGTAAGTAAATTATCAGGAAATTTTCATTTCAAAGTGGACTAATCCTTTAAATGAATTTGTTTTAGATTGAATTAATGCTAGATTTTTGCTATAAATTACAGACATGGCATAAGGACTAATTCTCATTTTTCTCATTTATATTGATTTATTTCCAGATTCAATCATAGGTTCGTTCTTATGTAGCTACTAGAGCACGTACGCACATGCGCACTCTTCAAAAATGGTGCTTAAAATCTCTTGACAAACTAAAATATGTAAATGACATTTGTATACATTCGAAATAAAAGATATACATTGTACTTAATGTCAGCTTGCTTATTTTGCTCAAGATAACAATTTATTAAGTTCACATGTCATAAAAACAAGAAACTACTAAACACAGCTTGAGAGCTGTCGTTCCAACCACACAAGTTTGCGATGCAGTTTGCGAATGTTCGTTTGAACAATGGTTTTGGGAAACACCAAATCATTGAACTATGTTAGTAACAACGGAACTTGCGAAGTTAGTTGGCTAACGATGCTTTTGGGAAACGCACCCCTGACTGGATGGTGAAAACACTATTTTTATTGTCAATTTTTCATTTCTTTTTGCTAATTTTAGTAAACTTTCACATTTGCGTGCACATCCTACATTATTATTAATACGGGATCTTCTGGAAATAGCGACCTCTCCTGGATTGATTTAGTATTAACATTATAATCTGAACGCAATCTTTACATTGCTTTTCAAATGTTTTAAAATTGATCATCCTAGTGATCCAACGGGCCATATTTAAAGACATTGCGGGCCATATGTGGCCCGTGGGCCGCCAGTTGCCCATCCCTGATCTATGACACTGTTGAAACTTCTTACACCTTTACCCACCCTTAAACCTATCCATACCACCAAACCTGTCCTAACCTTACCTGTATCACACCTCAGTAGCAGCACAAGTGTTGTAGTACCCTGGGGTTACTCCAAGTGTTTTGCAATACAACATCAACACAATAAGTAGCCTACATTGTCCCGAACAATTATTATTTTATTTCTTTTTTTTCTTTTCTTTTTTTTTATGTAAGTACATAGTAGTTATAATAAAATACATAGTTCAGCTGATTATTCCTCTGAGGAATAAACAGTAATATATTTATTTAGACAAATAAAATTCTGTCAACATACAAATATCTCAAGATATATATATATATAAAGCAGATATATCTGAATATAGATACATTTCTAAATAAACAGATCTGCACATACCTTCACATTCACAGCATCTTATTCACTACAGCTCTATAGTAATCTCAAAATCACAGTATGATCTCCTGTCACAGGAGAGGTATGTTCTATACTGACTCTAAAAAAAAATAAGACTTTCAAATAAAAAAATAAAAAAATCTGTACTAGCCTGCACCTTATGACCAATTATACAGTATTTCTAATTTCATTGAATCCTTATGATAATTCACTTGATGTCGGCCTTTTCCTGAGATAAGATTTTCTTTAGACCGTCTCTGCGTCTTTTACATGGAATGGCTCTCCTGAAAACACAATCAACACACATCCAGTCAAGATTTTTTTTAGTGTTTGTTTCAGTACACAGAAGTACAAGATGAAGATGTTTACCTGCAGAGCTTTTATCAGATTCACCAGATTTCCTGATTCTGATAAAACAGATTGCCATGATCACAGCCAGCATGAAGACAGCAACTACTACCGATAAGCAACCATACCTGAGGATTGATTCAGTATTTTATTATAAATGAAACTTTTACCATGAATTCAGTTTTCACAAAGCAAAGAGGTTAAAAAGGAAGAAGATAAACTCACAAGGTTTTCTGTGACAGTTGTCCTAGGGGGAAAAGGGGAAATCAATTAACATATACTGTATGCATACCCAGATAGCTGAACAACACTGAATCAACATTGAATCAATGTTAATGCATCAACCAAATTATCATTGAATCATCATTTTAAAAAAAAATTCATCAGGTTTGCACCCTGAAATAATGTTATTTCAATGATGAAAAATAGATCAAGATGGACATAAAATCAATATTTTTTCAACCTTAATTAAATCACTTATTTAACATTGAATCAACATAGAAACAATATCAAATCAGTCTTGCTTTATGTTCATCAGGATTCTATGCCAGTTAATGATCTGTTTTTACTCATTTCAATCAGAGACCATGTAGGGCTGCAAATAATATGGTTTTGAATCAAAAAGTCACTCAAAGTAAACAACTTCCGTCAGTTTACATGCAAATGTATTTATTTATGAACAGGAATTAAAGGATTAGTTCACTTTCAAATGAAAATTAGCCCAAGCTTTACTCACCCTCAAGACATCCTAGGTGTATATGTCTTCTTCTTTCTGATGAACATAATCGAAGAAATATTAATAAATATTCTGATGCATCTGAGCCATAGACTGTAAAAAAAGATCTGAGCTTTATAATGGCAGTGAACGGGAGCTGAAGAAAAAACTTCCATCCACAACCATCCATCATAAACGTGTACTCCACCCGGCTCTGGGGGGTTAATAAAGGCCTTCTGAAGCGAAGCGATGCGTTTGTATAAAAAAATATCCATATTTAAACAAGTTATGAAGTCAAATATCTAGCTTCCGCCAGAACGCCCTCTGTATTCAAATTACGGAAAAACGGAACTGGCGCCACGTTAGTTCCGTAAGTTGAATATAGGGAAGGTGTAGGTAGGACATACAGCGTAAGCTTTTTGAAAAATACGGAAGGCGGTCTGGCGGAAGCACTGTGTTTATAAAGCATATACATTTTTAATTTTTTTTAGAAAATGACCGATCGTTTCACTAGATAAGACCCTTATTCCTCATCCGGTATCGTTTAAAGCCCTTTGAAGCTGCACTGAAACTGTAATTTTAGGGAGCTGTCCAAATAAACTTCCGTCGTCCACTTGACAAAGTTGAACGCACTTCAAAATGGTGGCAGGGATTCCGCCGAGGGGAAATGCTTAGGGAATTCTCAGGGGGCGTTTACATGCATAATACAGCATTTTTAACAGCCTTGTTGTTGAGTTTATGGTTTGCTTTGCCTACTTTCCTATTTTTCTGAGCTCCAGCATTTAGTGTCATCAACTTTGTTTTGGTTTAGCTGAAAAAAGTACTCCTGATCAAGATCCTCTCTCTCCTCTCTGGTCTATAATACTAATAAAAAGAAAAAAAGAAAGAATGTAATGTATATGTTGTCACGGTTATGTTTAGTTCTGGTTTAGTTTCATTGTGTTTTGGTTTCGTTTTCCCTGTTCTCGTTTTGCCTGTGTTCTGTCATTATTAGTTTCCACACCTGTTCTTAATTCTGTTAATTACTCTGTCTGTATTTAAGCCCTTAGTTTCCTCTGTTCAGTGTTTTGGTCTCATTTATGTTTATGTGGTTTGTCAGTTTCCTACTGTACATTTTCCCTTATTGCTCCAGAGTGTTAAGAATCTTGAGTAAAGACTATTCTATTTTGATACTCCTTTGTTGTTGTGTGTGCTGCAGAGGGTCATCGAGGGACATTCACCGGGCTTGTGGAGTGGGTGCTGGTGAACTACGGGTCGCCCTCCGTATTCAAATTACGGAAAAACGGAACTGGCGCCGCGTTAATTCCGTAAGTTGAATATAGGGAAGGTGTAGGACATACAGCGTAAGCTTTTTGAAGAATACGGAAGGCGGTCTGGCGGAAGCACTGTGTTTAGGTCCGTTGAAGTCCACTATAAGGAGAATAATCCTGGAATGTTTTCATCAAAAACCTTAATTTCTTTTTGACTGAAGAAAGAAAAATATAAACATCTTGGATGACATGGGGGTGAGTAAATTATCAGGAAATTTTAATTTGAAAGTGAACTAATCCTTTAACATCAGATTCAGGAAAAACAAGTGGCTCTAAAAATGGCATTTCATGGTGACTAAAACATATAGGCCCGGTATCACAGACAGGGCTTTGGCTAAGTCAGGATTAGACCTTAGTTTAATTATTTAAGTAGCTTTTATAAACATGCCTTAGAAAAAACACATCTTAAGACAAAACAATGGCACCAACAAATTTTAAGATATGTCAGTACAAGTTGCTTTCAGTTAAAACAGCTCAAACATGAATTTCAGTCTGGGACTAGCTTAAAGGGTTAGTTCACCCCAAAATGAAAATTCTATAATTAAATACTTGCCCTCATGCCTTTCCAAACCCGTAAGACTTTCATTCATCTTCATAACACAAATGAAGGTATTTGATGACAGAATGCTGTCAGATTTCCTTCTATAGACTGCCTTTGTAACTACCACTTTGACTCTTCAAAAACTTCATAAAGAGATCGGAAAACTAATCCATATGAATCGAGTGGTTTAGTCCAGATTTTCTGAAGAGAATCAAATGCTTGTTATGATGAACATATTTAATTTAGGCTTTTACTTGCATGTAAACATTGATCAACGAACATAAGCAGAAGCTCAACCTAACCTGAATAACGCACAAGAGCAAACCTCTTCCGGAAGCTAAAACATGCTGTGTAACACACGAGAATGAACCTCATTGGTTACGGTTTCAACTTGCAAAGAAAGTGTAATGCCTCTTGCAGTTTAAAGCGCTTACACTACGTCCAATGCCTTTCGTATTCAACTTACGAAAAAAGCTTAACTGACACAACACCAGTTCCGTTTTTTTCATAAGTTGAATACAGAAGGTGGTCTGGCAGAAGCTAGATATTTTACTTTGTAACTTGTTAAATATGGATATTTTTCTTATACAAATGCATCGCTTCACTTCAGAAGGCCTTTATTAACCCCCCGGAGCTGTGTGAAGTATGTTTATGATGGATGGATGTGGATGGATGCACTTTCTTCAGCTCATACTCGTTGGTCCCGTTCACTGCAATTATAAATCTTGGATGCGTCAGGATATTTATAAATATAACTCTGATTGTGTTCATCAGAAAGAAGAAAGTCATATACACCTAGGAAGGCTTGAGGGTAAGTAAAGCTTGGGGTAATTTTCATTTGAAGTCATAAAGTTCCTCCGTAAATTTGCATACCAATTTGTACTAAAGAAACATTTTAAGAGATGTTACAAAAACGTATATTAATGAAGCTGCAATTATATATGAAAAATTGAAGTAATGAAGTATTATTCTTACCCATGTCACACTGTGTGTCTGAGAACAGCATGCAGCTGGAAACAGTTATCTGTCCAATGTCTATAGGTCGAGAAAAAGAATTGTATTCTCAGAGCAGTACAGAAATAAACAGCTCAGTCTCTTATGGAAAGGCATCTGTCATGTAAACAGTGATGAAACAATTCGTTGCATACCTTCACATCTGCGGCATTTATCACAACGCACACCAAAGTGGACTCCGGCTCCTCTGGAGCAGTTCTTGGCAACATACATACCTGTAGATTTGTATTGTATGATTATTTAGTGATTAACAGTGGTGATTTATTCAGATTTATTATTATTTAGTCAGTGGAGCTCACCTTCTGGGCATTTCATGCAGCACAGCAAATCTGGAAGTTGGAACTGGTTTTCTTGGCATGTTTCGACACATAGAGTAATAAGCAACCCCACAAATATTGTCTGGAGTTATGAAAATAATGTTTCAATATATAACTCTCAAATTACATATGTCTAAAACAGGGTTTAGAAACAGTTCAACACAGGAAAATGGAAACCAAAAAATATTTTTTTTTGCAGAATGTAAAAAACAGGAACATGTAAAGTAACCATTACCATGCTTGGTAATGGTTACTTTATCAGTAACACTTTACAGTAAGGTGCATTAGTTAACTACATTAGTTAACATGAACTAATAATGAACTGCATGTCTATAGCATTTACTAATCTTTGTTAATGTTAATTTCAACATTTATATATATATATATATATATATATATATATATATATATATTACAACAGTTGTATTTGTTAACATTACTGCCCTGTGAACTAAGAACAAACATTGAACAGCTGGATTTCTATTAACTAACGTTAAAAAAGGATTAACAAATACAGTAGCAAATGTATTGCTCATGGTTAGTTCATGTTAGTTAATACATTAATTAATGTTGACAAATGAACCTTGTTGTAAAGTGTTACCACTTTTCATATTGCTTAAATAAACAACCTACATCTTTTTCACAGTGTAGTTAAAATGTTTAGTTCGCACATGAAACAGTTCTAACACTTACCAAAACACGTTTGATGTCTGTTTGGTTCATTGTAGGCTGTAGGCTGCAACAAGGGTTTATTGTACCAATGTCTTCTGAAAATCCTTTATACTCGACTCTCTGCTTTTAACCACCAGAAACAATGACGTATTTTAAGGTGTGGCCTCTATAGGAGGTCCTGAAACACCTCTATAAATAAATAAATATTTAAGATGTGTGGAAATTACTGCGTTGTGACTGCGGAACTTTGACTCTGTTATAAAGCACATACAAACAGTTTTATTTTAATTTAAAACGAACAGTTAGTATGTTACAACCTTGAAAGTGATAGCTACGCTCTGATGGGTTTTTTAATGACTTTGCACCATGCACTCGTCTCAGTGAATTTGTCGAACGTGACGTCTGCATCTGCTACGTCATTTGTTCATCTGCCTGAACTTGATATCTGCATTTGCTCCAGGGGGGTTTCCAGCACATTCCAATTCATTCTTTATTCGTTATTTTTTGACTGATATTCAATTATAATTTGTTTAAATTAGCAATTAAATGTTTTTACCTTGCTATGTATGTATAGCTTTTTATTCCAAATAGTAAATATTAATTTACACAAATGATCCACATTAAAATTTTTGTATGCCATTGCTTCTTGTCAGCATATCCACAGATTACTATGATGAAATTGATGAAGTAATAACAAATCCTACTATCAGTCAATCAATCATTTTTATTTATAAAGCATTATAAGAGCAGTAGTGACCAACATTTTGACAACAGGGTGTGTTTATGTTATGTCACAGAACTACCACAATAAAATTACAGTTCATAAAAGCAAGGTAATGTCATCATGTAAATGAAACATGGTCATCTGATGTGCAGAGCCAGGACTGTTTGCATTACGTCCTATAAGTCCTATTTAGGCCTGGGCGATATAACGGTATCGATATTTATCGACGGTAGGCCTACGTCTTATTCGATAACGATAGAAAAAAATGTTCGATATAACTCTCGATATAGTTTCACTTAAATGCATTAAAATGTAAACAGACATGAAGTTCGGTTGCATGAACAACCCTGGATTACAAACAGACGCGCTACGAGTGACAAGCAAACAAGCTGCTGTGGAGTTTAGTTGCGCAATCGCCACGTGAGATCAGAACACACAAACACATGAAAATGAGTGCTGTACCTGCCGGTGACGAGACTGTGATTAAAAAGGGACATATCAGCTCGTCAGTGTGGCAGTTTCCTTACGTCTTACAGTTGTTCTATTTCAAAGTTCGTCTTGAGAGAGCAGTTGTCATGTAGGTATTAACAGCTGAACAAAGTGTTTTCAACCACACAGTATCTTTATTTCTGTGTTACAAATATTCAAATTATCAGAGAAGTACTGAGATAAAAGTTTATAGTTCAGATGTAAATACTAATGTCTATGTTATCGATCAAAATAAAAAGAGCAAATCAGCTTTTGAAAGAAACTTGAGCGCGCATTTATCGATTACATTGTTTCCCCACCAGGTGGCGATAAGTGACTGTTAAAAAATGTATTTGATGATGAATCTTCATTCAACAGATTCTTTCAAACACACTGATTCATCCAGTAATGAAACAAGAGTATTTATGGGAGTGTCATTGAATCATACAACCAAACAGATCTTTTTTAAATAATTAATTCAAATATATTTAAAATTTTAAAAAAGACTGCAGCAATTAATATTTTGTCATAACCTCTAGTAAATTACGTTATTTCATTTAGTTGACATTCAGAATTGTGATCTCGGTTTGAAACAAACAAAAAAAAATTCTTTAACACTTATTTAATCTTCTTATAAAATATAAGAAAGATTTTTTTTACATTTTATTTAGCTTAATTTGTTTTAAAAATTATTTGTTGTTTGCCTTAATTAAAAATGCATTGGTTAAATTCAAACATTTTTTTCTACTAACATTTTTTCAATAATTATCGATACCGATCAATATGAAACATTATATCGTAATAATTTTTTTAGCTGTATCGCCCAGCCCTAGTCCTATTACACTAGTAAAACCTTTGTAACTGCAAATAAACAATAAATACATTAAATGTTCAATAACTAATATCTAAAGCTGAACATAAGGAATAAAAATATGCTGAAAACCCAAACAATAGCATGCGAAAAATGAAACACAACAAATGGTTTATTATGCTAGTATTACGAAAATTAAATAAATAAACGAAGAACTACAGTAAAGTATAGGAAATCAATTGTTTTGTGTTTATAATAGTTTTTGTGTTTGCAGATAGACTAATTGTATTATTTTGTATATCAGACATAATGTAAGCTATTTTTTGTATTTATTCTGTTATTTACAGGATCTACAGAAACAGTCTCAGATGTAGGCCACCATTTGACGCAATCGTCAGGTTGGTGACCACTGATGTACAGTATACCTATAAAGTGCTGTAGTCTACATTATAATTATAAAAGATTAAAAACACAATAACAACCCCAACAATAAACTATAAAAAACACAATACAGACGTGGACAAAATTGTTGGTACCCTTGATAAATATGATCAAAGATGACTGTAAAAATAAATCTGCATTGTTTATCCTTTTGGTCTTTAATTCATAAAATTAGTAAAAATCTAACCTTTCATTGAAGGAAAAGAATTGAAAGTGGGGGGGAAATCACATTATGAAATAAATGTTTTTCTCCAAAACACATTGGCCACAATTATTGGCCTTTTATTCAATACTTTTTGCAGTCTCCTTTTGCCAAGATAACAGCTCTGAGTCTTCTCCTATAATGCCTGATGAGTTTGGAGAACATCTGACAAGAGATCAGCGATCATTCCTTCATGCAGAATCTCTCCAGATCCTTCAGATTCCCATGTTGGTGCTTCTTCTCTTCAGTTCACTCCACTCATTTTCTTTAGGGTTCAGGTCAGGGGACTGGGATGGCCATGGCAGAAGCTCCATTTTGTGCTCAGTGACACATTTTTGTGTTGGTTTTGATGTTTGTTTTGGATCATTGTCCTGATGGAAGATCCAACCACGGTCCATTATTGGATTTCTAATATGAATATATATTGGATTTCTTCTGAATATGCTGGAGATTGTTTCTGGATGAGAGCAGAGGATTTTTCTTGAAACCCTCCTGAACATCTTGTGGGGATGTAGGTGCTGTTTGATAATTTTTTTAGGCTTTCTGAGACTCTAGACACAACTAATCTCTGCAATTCTCAAACTGTGATCCTTGGAGAGTCTTTGGCCACTCAAACTTTCCTCCTCACTGTGCATTAGGACGATTTAGACACACATCCTCTTCCAGGCAGATTTGTAACATCTTTAGTTGATTGGAACTTCTTAATTATTGCCCTGATAGTGGAAATGGGGATTTTCAATGCTTTAGCTATTTTCCTACAGCCACTTTCTATTTTGTGAAGCTCAACAATCTTTTGTTGCACATTAGAACTATATTCTTTGGTTTTACTCATTGTGATGAATGATTAAGGGAATTTGGCCTTTGTGTTTCCTCATGTTTATACTCCTGTGGAACAGGAAGTCATGGCTGGACAATTTCATGTTCATGATCACCCTGATGTGCAAAAAAAAAAAAAAAAAAAAATGTAAATATGAATGGGAATATATGTTACGGACATAAGAGTCGGAGACAACGGAATACAGGTAAGTGATGTTTATTTGACAGACAGCAGTGGCAGACAGTGATGCAGGTGAGTAAATGGCAGATATGACGTTAGAATGTAGTTTATGAGAAGGTTGATACTGTCCTTTGTCTTGCAGGAGTGAAGATCATGGTGGGTAGCTAACTGGAGTGTTGGAAGGAGGAGAGACGAAGATCGGCGAAGCACACTGAGACGAGACCACAGGAGGGAACAGGAAACACACTGGAATGGAGACGGTGAGTATCGAGGGAGTCCTTGAGGTAAGCATAGAAAGAGTCCATATGCAAACGAGACCGGATGAAGACTGAGGTGAGTGTGAGCCCTTTAGTATCTGTGGTGATTGGGGTGATGATTGATGACAGGTGTGCGTGTTCAGAACTCTGGTGAGGGAGTGCGCTGTGATTGGGTGATGATGGAGCCTGGGGGGTCTGTGACAGTACCCCCCCCTCCACGGCCCGCTCCTGAGGGCTGAGGACCCCGACGTGGTGGTCATCCTCTCTCACGTGGAACAGGTCGGTCCGGATGAGAGGTGTGGAAAGCGTCGAGTAGAGTGGGATCAAGGATGTCGTTTCTGGGTACCCATGAGCGCTCCTCCAATATCTTATAGACTAATATCTCCTCCAATATAGTATAGACAGGGAGCATCTCAGGACGAGTGTTGTGGTAGAAGAGGAAAACAGTTCGGAAAGCAGTTGTCGCCCCACTTCAGGATTTCACCGGTTCTCCACGAGATGACAGGATTGTGCTGCTCCAACCATGGGCGCCCTAAAATCACATCAGCGGTGGAATCCTCCAGAACCAGCAGATGTTGATGTTCGATGTGTAGAACCCCGACTTGGAGCTTGACTGGACCAGCACACAGATGGACTTGTTTGCGGCTGAGAGGTTTGCCAGTTATTGAGTGGATCTGGTAGATGGGGCATGGGACAAACAGGGACATGCGAGACAGAAGGATGCTGGCTGCGTATTTTGACACTACTGGCCTTTTGACTATACTGGCGGAGAACTGGTCACCATGGTGGAGCTCTGGTGTTGCATGGGGTGGCCCATAGGGAGCAGATGACCAGGGCATTGCTGGCAGGATGGGCCGCCTCCAGGGTGGTACCGGCAAGACAGGGAGCCGCTGGTAGCTCAGGGACCCCGGGAGGTGCCAGCAGTGCAGGGAGCCATGGAGGAGCTGGCAGTTTGGGAGCCAAGGAGGCTCGACCAACCACATCCGAGTAGACGAACATAATCCCAGGCAGATCGGTTGGCTAGAGACCATCAGGACCCCCAAAGCCTGGTTCGTTTGACTAGTGTGATCGCTCCGTACCGTGCCTTGGGCGCAGTTCCTCTGTGTGATTGCATCTGAAGCTAGTCTCAACTAGTCAAATGACGAGACGGAACGTCAGGGGCGTGTGACGTCACAACCAGGAAAGCATAAAAGCACATCCGGAATGAATGAATGGTTACACAGCACGTTTGAGCTTCCGGAAGAGGTTTGTTCTCATGCGTGTAGCAGGTTTGGTTGAGCTTCTACTTATGTTCACTGATCAATGTTTACATGCAAGTAAAAGCCTAAATTAAATCTGTTAGTCATAACAAGTGATCGATTCACTTCAGAAAATTTGGACTAAACCACTCGATTCATATGGATTAGTTTTCTGACCTCTTTATGAAGTTTTTGAAGCGTCAAAGTGGTAGTTGCAAAGGCAGTCAATGGAAGAAAATCTGACAGCATTCTGTTATCAAAAATATCTTAATTTGTCTTCCGAAGAAGAACGAAAGTCTTATGAGTGTGGAATGACATGAGGGTGAGTAATTAATGACAGAATTTTCATTTTGGGGTGAACTAACCCTTTAACTTTTCTGGTTGATCTTTTGCTGCATTTAATTTTGAGGAATTAAATTGTATAATACAGTGCTGCAGCTGTCTAGCTCCGAGGAGGTTTATGTGCTGAGCATCAAGTTGGGGGAAATTGAAGAATTGCCATCTCAATTTTAACTCAGGCCATGACTAAGTGAAACATTATATGGCCGGTTGAGAGACAGGGCGCTCGGCCAAAAAGTAAATTAGAGAAGCTTTTCCTGTCGTCAAAATAACAACCTCCATGTCAAGGCCATCCATTCTTTCCCAATCTCCACCATGAGAATTTGAGATTGCGGCTTAAACCCTTTTCAACTCAGTTTTTCGGTTCTCAATTAAAAACATATTTTAATATAGGGGCTAAAAGAGCATGGGTATGGGCGATGCCGAGGGTGGAACAGACGCTTGCGAGCTATCTGTCCTCTGTCACGGCACCGTCCCTTAAGGCCCAGACATTACCCTCCAGGCCAGTTAGAACTACTTTGGCGCTGATGGGTAAGGCATATACGGCAGCAGGCAGACCTGTTAAGAGACCTGGAATATCTTCCTCTCCGGACCCAGGTCTCTTGCCGTTAGCAAGCTCCTTGTGCAGGGTAGAGTGTTGCTTCCCGTGCTCCCTCTTAGAAAGACTGGGGACCGGGATGGCATTCTCAGCCGAAGCCTCCAAAGCAGAAGATGGATCTGAAGACCGTTGTTCTTGCAAAATTAGACCAAAGAGAAGTCCTGATGCCAGGAGTGCTGGACTTCAAAGGGCAGGCCCCTTCGGGGTAATGGTTCCCACCTCATTATATGGTGCCCATTCCTCCTCTGTGCCCTTAGGAGTCTGTTCTGTCAACCCCACCACCGTCTGTGCTTCGGGGTGCAGCTGTTTCCAGCGAGCTCAAGCCTCAAGCACAAGACATTGTGTCAGTGCATCTGAGTCAGTCCCTCAACATTGCGCCGTCAGGATGATCGCATCCTCTGAGGAGGGAAATAGAGGAATCAGCTGGGTTGTTCCCTGCCAGTTTGCTTCAGGGCACCAAGCTGACTGCTCGAAGAACACCAGAGGCCAGTCTTGAGAGGCTGGTTCCTTTAGTAGCCCTTTAGTAGCAGCGTGAGACTTCTGCCAAATGTTTCACAATGGGTCCTGCAGACTGTAGAAAGAGGCTACACAATCCCATTTGGGTGTCATCCGCCTTATTTCAAAGGGGTTTTACCACTGCAGTAGACCCCGAGAATGCTCTGGTAATGGAAAAGGAAGTAAAAACTCTCTTGGGCTAGGAGGCCATATAATGTGTTCCTCCACCTGAGGAAGAGTCGGTACTTCTAACAGCTGGTACTTCATCGTTCCAAAGAAGTATGGGGGGTTGCATCCCATCTTAGATCTGAATCATCTAAATCGCTCAGGCAGATTGTGACTCAAATCAGATCTGAGGACTGATTTGTCACTGTAGATCTCAGGATACATACTTCCACGTATCCATCCTTCCACAGGGAAGTTCCTGAGGTTCGCTTTCAGGTGTGAAGCGTACCAATATCAGGTTCTTCCCTTCGGTCTAACTCTATCACCCCACACTTTCCCGAAATGCATGGAGGAGGGGCATCCACATATTAAACTATGTAGACGATTGGCTATCTTAGCACAGTTTGAACAGATGGTGGTTCGGCATCAAGATGTTGTCCTCGCCAATATGAAAGAGTTGGGGTTAAGGCTGAATGCCAAGAAGAGTGTGCTTTCTCCAGCACAGAGAACCACTTTTTTAGGCAGGTGTGGAACTCAACGATGATGCAGGCACGTCTGACTCCTGCTTGTATCGATTTGAATCTCACAGCTGTAAACTGGCACACCAGATCCTCCTGTGGTCCCAAGGAAAACAGCTTTCCCTGAGAGCAGTATACATTTCAGGGTACCAAAATTTAGGAGCAGACATCCTGTCGAGTCAGGGGCTGAGGCTAGGGGAATGGAAACTTCACTCGGAGGTGGTGAAACAAATATAGGAGTTTCTTCAGCTAAGCGGAAGTAAATCTGTCTGCATCTCAGGATACGACGCACTGTCCACTTTGGTTCTTCCTCACACACCCAGCTCCCTTGGGTCTAGGAGTTATGGTACAGACAAGGCCGAGGCTATGTCTGTCAGTTTTCCCCTGATTGCTCTGCTCCCAGGAGTTCTGTAGAAGGTCCGCCGGGACGGCTACTACCTCCAGGAAGTCTACTACCAGTAGCACCGTACTGGCTGAGCCGACTATGGTTCTCGGACCTAGTGTCCCTCCTCAATGACTCTCCCTTGGAGATTCCGGTCAAGAGGGTCCTTCTGTCTCAAGTGGGAGGCGTGACCCTTCACCGCCGCCCAGAGATATGGAACCTGTGGCTTTGGCCTCTGAGGGGGCCCAACTCATAGGCTTTGGTCCATACTTCACTCCAGAGCTCTCTCCACAAGGAAACTGTATGCATTGAAGTGTTTCACTTTATGGTGTGGATCGCGACTGTGGGACCCAGTTAACTGCCCCACTGGTACAGTGCTGGAGTTACTGGAGGTTTGTTTTTCCGCAGGGTTATCCCACTGTACGCAGCGGATTTAGCTGCCTACCATGTCCCTTTGGGTCGTGTATCCCTGGGGAGAAACTTTTTGGTGACACGTTTCTTCTGTGGTACTTTTAGGCCAGGACAGGAGTATGGAGGCTTAGAAAGCCTTATTATATAAGGGGGTATCCCTACAGGATGTGGTATGCGGCAGGCTGGTCCTCTCCACTCACATTCGTAAGGTTTTAAAACCTGGACCTGGGAGCTGCCCCAGGTTTACAGGTGCTCATGTCTTAGTTGTGCTCTCAGTATTCACATGGACAGGCACTTCTTACAAGTGGATTACATGGCGTTTGGGCATTATAGCGTCTCAGGTTACGACTGTAACCATAGTTCCCTAAGAAGGGAATGAGATGCTGTGTCACCCTGCCATACTTCCTTCATCCCTGTGATCGACTTGCTTCGGCTAATTGAAGCTAACTCCGGTCATTCTGGATGTGCTTTTATGCTTTCCTGGTTATGATGTCACCAGCCCATGACGTTCTGTCTCACCATTGGACTAGTTGACACAAGTGTTTCAGATGCAATCAAGCAGAGGTGTTCCCAAAGCGTCACTGACGCAACGTCTCACTCCCTTCTCAGGGAACTATGGTTACAGTCGTAACCTGAGATGTTCCTTTTGCATTGTTGCATCACTATAAATTAATTAATAATTCATTTTCATGAGCTGATAAACTTTTTACTATGAATTTGCAAATAAATTGCAACATAGGTATAGGTGTTTGTTCAGTAGATTTTTCAGTCCTGCTTTATATTAAGTGTCCTTAACTTCTATTTAATAACACTTAAATTAATTATTTGATACAGTGCACTTATTTTTTAAAAATACCTGCATATAATTTGTAATTCCATTTATAATGACACTGCTGTAGCAAATTAGCTCAAAGCGAAAATATTAATAATTATTCATAACTTGTTATGATTAATTATGAATATTTAAATCAGTTAATCAGATTAACTTGATGTAGCTACATTAACATTACAATCAAATAATCAGTTCATCCTGTGAACCCTCAGTATTGATTATTATTTAATTCTAAGAAAAGGATATTTTCCATGGCCACAGGAAAAAAAAAAAAAAAAAAAAAAAAAACTTTCTTAGCATTTACAGCGCTTAGAGCATTTAACAAGTTCGATCATTTAAGTGACATTTATTTGCAGGCAGGAAGTCAGAATCAAATATGTAATGTGCACAAATTTTATTAACTAAATCATGAACACAACTAATCTAACAAACACAATCACACGTACATAGGTAAGATGGAAAGTGACAGAATGAAGCCAGAAATGGGAACAAGGAATGAAGCTATGGAAAAGTGTCAATAAACCATGAAAAGAACCATCAGCTTATTATTTCAAAGCACCTCATTAAGAGGATTTTACTGTTTATCATAAAACCTCTGTTTAGTTAAAATATTCTATACTTGCATGCCTTTTTGCAGTAGAAGCAGTCTGTTGTTCTGAACGGGTTCTTGGTTGATTCCGTTATTTGATGGTGTTGCAGTTGCAATCGATTTCTCCTGCGTGATGACGAAATGATGACGAACTTGCATGGTTAGTTTGACTCTTGCAGTTGGGAAAGAGTTCTCTCTCTCTTCTAGGTAAACACATGGCTGGAGTGCAGGTTGAGCCAGCAACCAGGAGATGTCTAGAATCAGAGCTGTGTTTGGCTCTTTAAAGTCTAAGAAAAGTCACATCTCTTAGGGTTGACCTGACCAATGAGAAAGGTGGAATTTCCGAGCAGGAAGTTTTTACAGGCTTTGTGTCTTCCCTATGGCCTCATTCGAGTGAGTTTAGAACAGAGTTCTGCATTCTTATATGTCATAAAACCATGGCAACCAGGGGCCTGGCTCTAATACTTTGGGGGTGGTCACAGACACCTTGGCACCTTGGTGCGGGGTTTTAAATATTATTTGTGAAATATAACAAAGATTTGAGTCTGATTTGTCTTGGTAGTTACACTGTTGAACCTTTTTACACCTTTACCCACCCTTAAACCTATCCATACCACCAAAAATGTCCTAACCGTAACTGTATCACACCTCAATAGCAGCACAAGTGTTTTGTAATACAACATCAACACAATAAGTACATTTGTCAGCAAGGTATGAGGAAGAAGAAGATGATCAGGATTAAAGTTCAAATAAAGAGTTTAATAACAATCCAACAAGTAATAATGCAAACTGGTGCTAACACAAATGAGACTGGACAAACACTGAGTGAACACGAGGAACTTAAATACAAATGGTGATTAACTAAATGACGAACAGCTGTAAAGATTAATGTCCATTAAAACTGATGAGTGGAGGGAAACTCAAACAAACACATGTGACTGATGAAAACAAACTTAAAGTACATGAAAACAGAAACTAAGAATAAACACAACTGACAATGTGTAACAACATTATACCAAACATTTAATATTTTATTTTTTATTTTTTTTTTTATTTTATGGTAGTTAAAGGGGGGGTGTAATGCTATTTCATGCATTCTGACTTATTTACACTGTTAAAGAGTTGGATTCTCATGCTAAACATGGCCAAAGTTTCAAAACACGAGTTGGACGTATGACGGAGTATTTCTGTGCCAAGTGACTACTTCCGGTTTCGGTACGGGATTCGGAGAGTTTTTTTCTAGTATGGCCCTTTATCACGTAACAAAGGGCGGAATTCCTTGTATAGACACTTCTTCCTGGTAAGCGTGCGCACACACATCATTCAGAACAAGAGCAAGAGCACGCCCATCAACGCGTTTCGTTCAGGATACGGAAGCCGAGAGATCTTTCAACAATGGCTGTGTCCCAATTCAGGGGCTGCACCCTTTGAAGGCTGCATACATCATCGAGGCAGTCTCATTTAAGAAAAATAACCGTTAGATTGCAACGTAAGAAAGAAATTACAGTATTTTACACCTCACAATGAATATCAGTCAATTTTATTACGGTTACTTTTCTTAAATATGACATCCTTGATGAAGTATTCAGCCTTCAATTGCGATCTCCGGAGGACACAGACTCCGAATGAGACGCAGCTCCTGTCACCAGAGGAGTGTGTTTTTGGTTGTGAGGGAAAGATTACTTTTTTCAGCTTCCCAAAGAACCCAGCATTAAGGTAACAGTGGATGAAATTTGTTTTTCTGAGGCAGCAACGGAATTGTGCATGTATGTTTGTTTGTTCCCGGGAATTCGGTGATGAATACTTTGTAAACAAGTCCCAGTTCGGCGCTGGATTTGCAGATCGCGGGTGGTGAGTAAAGCTGCATCAGATGTCTGTGTTTTGTTGGCAATCGGCGCGCAAGTGCATATAATGTAAACAACACATTATTAGAGAGAGGGAAGAGAGGAAAAAGGAAAAGAAAAAAGAAAAAAAATTCTTGGTCCGGTTCTCTGACACACTGCCGCTCGGTCCTCAGCCAGCCGAGAGGCTCTTCCTCGCGGTGCCATGCAATGGTACTGGACGCTCGGTAGACGGCTCGATCCTCCTCCGCCCCCTGGCGGCCGGCGATGGCTCCTCCGGCTGAGGGCAGCCGGCAGCGAGTCCCCCGTTCCCTGCTCCTCCCCTTCATGGCGGACGGCAGCAGGCTCTGGCCCACGGCGAACGGCGGCGACTCCTCCGCTCCCTCTTGGACGGCAGCCACCCCACCTCGTCCCAGGAGCACGGCAGCGAGCTCTCCGTCCCACCTGTTGATAAACGATCCAGCACCACCGCCTCGGGCAGCCACTCGCGGTCTTCACACTCCCGCGCTGCCCGAACTCCGCAGCACCGCGATCCCCCTCAGCAGCGAGGGCTCTCCGACAGCATGTCCCTCCTTCCTCCCGGGTTTCGGCACCAATGTAACGCAGTTCGTAGATACGGGAATAAGGAGGCGGGAACCGGCGAACGTTTAAACAAACTTTAATTCAAAATAAACAAATACAAAACGAAAGTAATGCCGGCAGACCCTCATGGACGTCTGCCGGCCACACAAACATAACAAAACATAACTTAAAGTCTGGGCCTGGTCCTCTCTCGTCCTTCACAGTCGTCGCTCCCCTTTTATGCTTCCGGAGCTCCTCCGTGAGAGACTCGAGACCGGTGCAACGCGCAGCTGACGCTCATTAACACTCGTGTCACCGGCCTCGCGCCGTTCCCTCACTGCTCGTCACAATTGATTTATACAAATAAAATTCTGTCAAAGTACAAACATCACATACAAAAAGATACTTAATGAATTTAGAAATCCAATTTTTTAAAAACAAAAAAGTAACATGAACTAAAAATGATACACAGACTCATGAGAAAATAAATCATATATATCTGAATATAGATACATTTCTAAATAAACAGATGTGCACATTCACAGCATCTTATTAACTACAGCTCTATAGAGTAAACTCAAATCACAGTATGATCTCCTGTCACAGGAGAGGTATGTTCTATATCGACTCTTAAAAAAATAATACTTTCAAATAAAAAAAAATCTGTACTAGCCTGAACCTTATGACCAACTATATAGAACATTTTTGTATTGCGGTATTTCTAATTTCATTGAATCCTTATGACAATTTACCTGATGTCGGCCTTTTCCTGAGTTAAGTTTTTCTTTAGACTGTCTCTGTGTCTTTTAAATACAATGGTTCTCTTGAAAAACACAATCAACACACATCCAGTCAAGATTTCATTAGTGTCTGTTTCAGTACACAGAAGAACAAGATGAAGAGCAGATTGGTTGTTTACCTTTTAGCTTTCATCAGATTCACCAGATTTCCTGATTCTGATAAAGAAACAGACTGCCATGACCACAGCCAGCATGAAGACAGCAACTGAGCACCCATACCTGAGGACTGATACAATATTTTAAATTAAACTTTTACCATAAGTTCAGTTTTCACAAAGCAAAGAGGTTAAAAAAAAGAAGATAAACTCACAAGGTTAACTGTGACAGTTGTCCTAGAGGGAAAGGGGGGAAAACAATTAGCATATACTGTATGCATATATGTTTATGCATGGATTTATTGAGGGGTATCTGAGGGTACGTTTACATGACAACAGTGTACTAAAAACAGAAATGTTTTTTGTAATGGAACCATTTTCAAAAACTTGCACTTAGAAACATGTTTTCAAGTTTGTGTTTTCAGGCCGTTGTCGTGTAAATGAATGGGCAAACTGCATAAAATTTTTCCATTTTTATTTGAAAACGGTGTCGTGTAAATGGCCCCTGAGTGTACTGCCAATTAGCATGCAATATACAATTGTTTGGGAATGTATAAAATTTGAAAAATAGTCAATTAATTTGCAGTGATACTGAGGATTATGAAATTCAATTCATTACATTTTGGTGTAGTGGTAAACCTATTTCAGCCAGATTTAGGCTTGTTAGGTCATTTTTATCACTGCCATAATTAAAATGATTCATATCAGGGTTTACGATTGTGGTCATATTGGCAAAATAGTGCTTTTGCGAGCGATTGCAAAGTTTCTTGGGGAAACATAATACTTTCGCGAGAACACAAAGCATTGAAGCGGGTGCAAAGTTTCCAGAGGAATCACAAACGTTTTGCAAGTTTTGAAATATATTTTTTCCTCCCATCTCATAATGTCGCTCCGTAAATTTGCATACCAATTTGTAAAGAAGCATTTTAAGAGATGTTACAAAAACATAAAATAATGAAGCTGCAATAATACATGAAAAATACAAATATTGCCTGGAGTCATGAAAATAATGTTTCAATATATGTCTCTCAAATTACATTTCTCTGAATCTGGGATTAGAAACAGTTCAAGACAAGAAAATGGAAACCAAAAACAATTTTTGCAGAATGTAGAAAACAGGAACAAAATCCCTTTCAGTCGTTCCAGACTGAAAAGATGTAAATTAAACAGTTCTTATACTTATCAAAACACGTTTGCTGTCTGTTTGGTTCATTGTAGGTTTTCAGCTGCAACAAGGGTTTCTAACCACTGTCTTCTGAAAATCTTTTATACTTGACTATCTGCTTTTAACCACCAGAAACAATGACTCATTTCAGGTGTGGCTTGTATAGCAGTTCCTGTGAACCACTTTTATTATCAGTGTGTCATATGCAGGCTGTTATGTTATAAATGCCACGGGACAAAGACTTGTTGTGATTTCTGATTATTTATTTAGTGCGCACACACAGCGTTTATCTCACTGGCACGGTGCACTCTCTAGAACTGCCCATTCCGCAACCAGTACCGGAACCAAAGTTGTTATCAGGCATAAAGTGAAAGTGAAAGTGAAAGTGACACATGAAGGCCAAGTATGGTAACCCATACTCGGAATTTGTTTATAGAAAACCTACTGGACAAATACTAAAAGAGCAAATAACATCACATCTTCCCCTCTTTAAAAGTAAATAACATTCCTTTGAAATCTTTTCTCCCAATTTGTACTTGTACCAAAAATAACATTTTCATAACAACATCACAACAAGTGCACCACAGAATTTTCACAATGAACTTTTTTTTTTTTTTTTTAACCCCATTCAACAAATTTCAATTAACCTTTCAGGAGGTCTAACAGTGCGTTTTGGTCTGCAGTACTTCCTAGGTGAAACAGTAACGTCCTTTGTCAGATCAGAGTCAGTATGATCCACAGAACTGTTGTCAGCTTGTTCACTTGTGGAAATGTCAGACACATCTTTGTCATTTGACTGCGACTCGGCTTCTTGAACAGTCACTTGTGGTCTTAAGTCCCCTCTGTTCCTTCTTAGAATTGCACCACACTCGGTCTGAATCTCGTATGACCATGGTACTAATTCTCTTTCAACACATCCTTGTTGCGTCCATGTTCCTGTTGTATGGTTCAGGATACGAACTCTATCTCCAGGCTTGAGTTTCTGCAGGGTTTTTGCTTTCTTATCATAGTTCTCTTTTTGTTTGTTTTTATGTTGTTTATCTTCTTTGATTTTGTTTGTCCCTGCAGGTGTCAACAGATCCTGGTGGATGGGTAAGTTAGTGCGTATCCGTCGACCCATCAACATTTGGCCTGGGGACAACCCATTTTGAAGCGGTGAACTTCTGTAAATCATTAGACTCCTATAGAAGTCTGTCTTTCCGTCGTGACTCTTCTTCATGAGAGCCTTCACAATCTTTACAGAACTCTCCGCCAGCCCGTTGGACCTAGGGTAGTTTGGGCTTGATGTGGTGTGTTGAAATCCCCACTCTTCAGCGAAAGCATCAAACTCCCTACTGCAAAATTGCGGGCCATTATCAGAAAACACCTCACAGGGAACTCCATGTCTTGCAACGGCTGTCTTCAGAAAAGCAATGACAGCTTGACTAGATGTCACCTGTAGTGTTGCAACTTCTGGATAGTTGGAGAAATAATCGGTAACTACAATGTGGCTCTTACCATTGCAGTCAAACAGGTCTACTCCAACCTTTTGATATGGATGATCGGGCACTGGATGAGGCATGAGTGGCTCTGCTTGTTGCTTACACCTGAATGTGAGACATATTTCACATAAGGCTGTAGTCTGACTGATGTCATGGTTTATCCTTGGCCAGAACATTACCTCACGCTTGCATTTCTCTTCTCCTAGATGTCCTTCGTGAACTTTCTGCAGCATTTCTTTGCGCATCGATGCAGGGATGACAAACTTGTTTCCCTTGAAAATGATGTCATTCGCTACTGAAAGCTCTGCTCTACATGACCAGTAATCTTGGATTTGCTTTGGACAGTAACTTTTCTTTTCTGGCCAACCTTTCAGGATGATCTCTTTGAGTTGTGTCATTGTTCCATCCATATTGGTTGCTTTTCTTATTTGTTCAGTTTTCTCTGGGGACACGGGAAGAGAGGTTACAATCATGTCAACATACGCTTGTATGTCTGCACTTTTCTCACTATTAAGGTTTTCATGCTTGTCGACTGCCCGAGAGAGTGTACGTGCTGCAAACATGAATTTTCCTGGTGTGTAGATCATCTTGACATCGTATTTTTGGAGTCTGATAAGCATTCGTTGGATTCTCATGGGACAGTCACTTAAGGCCTTGGACATTATGGACACTAGTGGCTTATGATCTGTTTCCACTTCAAAGGACTGTCCATAGACATACTGGTGGAATCTTTCGCAGGCATACATGCAAGCCAAAAGTTCCTTCTCTATTTGTGCATAGTTGGACTCTGCACCAGTCAAGGCTCTCGACGCGTAAGCTACTGGCTCCCAGCTTGTACCATGTTGCTGCAGAAGCACAGCACCTAGGCCATATCGTGAGGCATCTGCTGAGATTCGTGTGCTCTTGTGTGGGTCATAATATCTGAGCACTGGCTCCTCTGTAATGATGCGCTTCAGATTTTGAAAGCATGCTTCCTGCTCGTGAGCCCACATCATTCTTTTGTTCGAGGAGGCATCTGAGTGGAGCAGAATGCGTTGACAGCTGGGGAATGAATTTAGCGAGGTACATGACCATTCCAAGGAATCTTCTCACTTCCTCCTTATTTTGAGGCTGTTCCATATTGACTATTGCTGAGGTTTTTCTTGGGTCTGGCCTGACACCTTCCTCAGACAAAACATCTCCAACAAAAGTTAGACTCTTGACTGCGAACTCACATTTCTCTCTGTTCAATTTCAGATTGGACTGTCTTGTGAGCTCTAGAACTTGCCTCAATCGTGCGTCGTGTTCTTGACAGTTGGAACCCCACACAATTATATCGTCCATCATAGTCTCTACGCCTGGTAGGTGCTCAAAGATCATGTGGATTGTTTTGTGGTACACTTCTGGTGTCGACAGAATGCCATATGGGAGACGTAGAAAACGATATCGGCCTTCTGGGGTATTGAAGGTACACAATTTTGAACTTGCCTCATCAAGTTTCATTTGCCAAAAACCAGACGACGCATCCAGCTTACTGAACCACTTCGCTCCAGCAAACTGAGACATGATCTCTTCCCTGGTTGGCAGTTTGAAGTGTTCGCGTTTTATGGCTCTATTGAGGTCTCGCGGGTCAAGACATATTCTCAGTGCACCATTTTTCTTAAGCACAATGACGAGTGAACTCACCCAGTCTGTTGTTTCATCAATTTTCTTTATGACATTTAACTTCTCCATGCGGGCTAGTTCCTCTTTGAGTTTTTCGCGTAATGCAAATGGAACTTTTCTGCATGCATGTACCACCGGAGTCACCGTATCATCAATGCTCATTTTGTGCTCCCCAGGCAAGCATCCCAGTCCTTCAAACACATCTTTATACTCCTCCATGAATGAAGTTTCCTCTGTTTTAACCTGCGATGTCACTACAAAACACTCTTCTCACCAGGTCAAGTTTTTCACATGTACTCAGTCCCAGAATTGGCTGGACGTTCTTTTCTACGATCAGCATTTGTCTTTAACAGCTGTCCCTTGTGTTTCAGAGTCACTAGGCAGCTTCCTTTGACAGGGACATCCTCACCTGGGTATCCTGTTACTTTCATTTTCGTTGAATGAATTTTGTTTTTGACTTTGAGGGTTTTCATCCATTGACAACAGGTTAACTTGTGCATCTGTATCTAATTTGAATGGAATTATTGTCTCATTTACAGTCAGTGGTACGATCCACTCGGCTTTTTCTGCTGTGCCTGTCTGAACAGAATCAACAAAGAATTCCTCTGGCTGTTCTTCAACTGCATATACTTTTTTCTTTGCAACATCAGCTTTGCAACACTTTGCAAAATGATTATTCTTCCCACAGCTATTGCAGGTTTTTCCATAAGCAGGACAACATCGTGGCATGTGTGTCCCTCCACATCTGCCACACTTACTTTTCTGAGTTTTCACCCTCTGCTGTCTTTGTTTTGTTGACTGTTTTGTGCGCTGATCCTCTCTTTTTACAGCATGCACTGCAGCATCATCTCTTTGCAGTTCCTTGGCTTGTGCACGTGTTATTTCAGCAGCTCTACACATATTGACAGCTTTCTCTAATGTCAGAGCTGGTTCACGTAGCAGTCTTTCCCTGAGACCATTATCGGGAATCCCACAGACTATTCTGTCTCTCACTAGTGAATCTCTTAAATCTCCAAAGTCACAAGTCTTACTCAGTGTGTGCAGTTCAGCAAGGTATTGATCAAAAGTCATTCCTTGTTTCTGATCAGCAGAGAACAATTTGTAGGCCTATCTCTCAAATGTGACATTCTTGCTTGGCATAAAGTATTCTTCAAACTTTGTCATGAGAACAGTCAGTGTTAAATTTGCCTCGTCAAGTTGAAAGCTATTATATATGTCCAGTGCATCCTCACCTATGACATGCAGAAAGATCGATGCTTTTAACTTCTCATCATCTCCACCTGCACCAATAGCAGCAAGATAGATGTTGAATCTCTGCTTGAAACGTTTCCAGTTTTCAGCCAGATTACCGATGAGCTGCATAGGCGATGGGGGATTTAACTTCTCCATGGCGGGAAAACACTCTGAGTTCTCTTACTTTGTGTCAACGATGTCTTTTCGACCTGCTTTTCGCTGCACTGCTGCACTTGGTTTTCCTGCACTCGGCCCGCGTGCGTGCGTTCGTCTCCTGGCCGCTCTCCGTGCAGGTCTCGCTCACCGTGGGTCTTGTCTCGCTGGCGATTTTACACAAACTCTCCAGTGTTCGCCAGTCCCTATTTCTGACACCATGTTGTGTTATATATGCCACGGGACAAAGACTTGCTGTGATTTCTGATTATTTATTTAGTGCGCACACACATAGCGTTTATCTCACTGGCACGGTGCACTCTCTAGAACTGCCCGGTCCGCAACCAGTACCGGAACCAAAGTTGTTATCGGGCATAACATCACACAGGCGGTCAGAGATCAGCCGTGTTTAACTGAAGAGTAGCTATGTGAGCATGGGCTCATATTTGATCTATATCTATATCTTCTATGTAGGGTATGTAGGCACAGCTTAAGAAAAATGTGCTTTTCACTACTCCCACAGTGTATGATTGCAGAAAAAATATGTTTTTAATTGAACATTGATGGAGCAATTTTGCATGGAAATAAAAAGTGGTAAACTTGGTTAGTTTTGTTTAAAAATACATTGTTGTTTAATGATATTTCTTAACCATGTAGGAAGATGTATCATGGCCATTTTTCATCAGGTTCAAATTGAGAAAGAATGGTTGGGAGGGAGCATGAAGAATCATTTTCACACATGAATTGGCACCTCTGAATACAGACCTTAAATTCACTGAAAGTCGTTGGGATGTGCTGGAGGACACTTTACAGTGTGCTCGACTCTTGCATTGTCAATACAAGATCGTGACCAAAAAATAATGCACCTCTTGATGGAAACATCTATTAAGTGCTGTGGCAAGTTTTGTGGCAAATCAAATCAAATCAAAATTTTGTGGCAAATAAAATCAAATGCGCCTTTTACCCTGGTGTGGGGTACATTAGCTACTTTGCTAACCTTATTTATATTATAATACATTAATAGGTACACCTTGCTAGTACCGGGTCAGAACCCCCTTTACCTTCAGAACTGCCTTAATTCTTTGTGGAATAGACTCAACAAGCTGCTGGAAACATTCCTCAGAGATTTGGGTCCATATTGCCATGATAGCATCACACAGTTGCTGCAGATTTGTTGGCTGCACATCCATGATGTGAATCTCCTGCTCTACACATCCCAAAGCTGCTCAATTGGATTGAGATCTGGTGACTGTGGAGAACATTTGAGTTTGGTGAACTCACTGTCATGTTCAAGAAACCAGTTTGAGGAGTCACGTGGGACCACCGAGGAAGATGGCAGCATAGTTATGTAGCTCCGTAGGCCCACCAATATTTTCAATTTATTCGAGCATATTTACTCCACATTTATCTCTCAAAGCTAGTGTCCCTGGTGAGATTAAACACTTGTGGAACAAAAAAAAAAGTGGTCTAGATCGCAAATGTCGACCTCCACATCTAAATATTTTAAGGGGACAACGACGAGCCGCATGACAACCAGACAGACTTCGCCGGCACACGAGTCGCCATCACCCCAGCCGACTGAACAAGGTTCAAAGATGGAAAACTTATTATCCGAAATAAGCAAAATGAGCTCTACCTTACAAGGAGTAGCGACGGATGTGTCATCAATCAAAGAGGTTGTTACCGACCTTAAAAACTCGGTAAATGCAATCCAAGAAAGGCTGGGCGAAGCAGAGGGCCGCATCTCTAATATGGAAGACGTCACCTCGAAGCTCGTCGGTGACGGCGAGCGGCATGATAAACGCCTGGAAGTTATGTGGAACCGAATCGAAGATTTAGAAAACAGGAGCCGCCGCAACAACGTGAGGATGATCGGTCTGAGAGAAGGGCTGGAGGCAGGTGGAATGATCAAGTGCGTGTGTAAAATCTTATCGGAAGGACTGGGTATTGATCCGGATGGAGAGTTCGAGATTGAGAGGGCACATTGCGCTCTCACTCCCAGGACCAGTGCAGATCAGCCACCGAGAATAGTTTTGATCAAGTTTCTGCGTTTGTCAGCCAGGGAGAAAGTATTACAAGCGGCCAGAGAAAAGGGAATGACCGATTGGGAGGGATGCAGGATTTCCTTCTTCCCCGACATGTCAAGAGAGTTGGCCAGAAGGGAATTCACCGCTTCGCGGAGGATGCTAAGAAGCGTCAACGTGAAATATACGCTGGCATATCCAGCCTCACTTCGTTTTACATGGCAAGGGAAGAGTAAGGTGTTTACATCGAGTGCGGATGCAGAGCAGTTCATCAAAGAACATTGCGGGGCAACAAATATTCTTTGCAAGATTGCCAAAGTGGAGCATAAGGGTGGGTGGGCAGGTGAGTCAGATAACTGTTCTGTCTCGGAACAGTTTTGACAGCCAAGGCAAGGCTGGATAGCTGATTCGGCACTTCATGGACCGCAATCTCGAGGTGTTTGAACTAAGACGGTCCTCGTTGTTTGGTATGACTGTTCTTTTTTTGTTGTTTCTTGTTTTTATTTTTTCTGTTGTTAAGTTTTGGGTAGGGGGTTTTATAGTTTGTTACTTTTTGTTGAGCAATAGAATTTTGCAGAAGGTAGTTTTGGTGTTTGAAATGTTCAACTGTCGTTTGTTAAATTTGAATAAATGTACATCACGGTCTAATATGCCACTCCCCAATAGAGGGCAGTCACCCAACGTATTTGATTACACGCACGATAACGTGCGATTAATTTGTATTGTAAATAGGTAGTCACATCAGGTTTATAACATGGAATATTAACGGATGTGGAAGTTCAATTAAAAGAAAAAAGGTCCTGTCATATCTCAAACATAAACAGGTGGATGTTGCTTTTGCGCAGGAAAGTCATGTAACAGATAATGAAGCGCTCAAATTCAAACGAGATTGGGTGGGACATGTATTTTATTCATCATTTACGAGCAAACAAAATGGGATAATGATCCTAATAAATAAAAGGCTGAATTTTGTAATGTTAACAGAAACTAAAGACGATGTAGGGAGGATTATATGTATAGAAACCCTCATTAATGGAGTTAAAGTGATATTATACAATGTATATGTCCCCAATAAGACAGATCCGGGTTTTATTAATAAAATAAACAAGATTCTTGGTGACAAAGAGGGGCAAATAATTTTGGCTGGGGACTTTAATCAGGTTATGGATGGGGTTTTGGATAAGACTAAATATCAGGGACCTTCTATACCAAGGGATAGGGCTGCCCTTCATATGCTAACAGAGGATATTGGATTGACTGACATATGGCGCCTGGTCAATCCAGCAGAAAGAGAGTATACTTTTTATTCTCATTGCCATAAATCTCACTCTAGGATAGATTTTTTCTTACTTTCTAATTCTATCACCGATCAGGTAGTAGATTGTAAAATTGGAGCAATAATGTTGTCAGACCTTGCAACTGTGGAATTGGATATAGCTCTAAATACAGAAAATGGTAGAAAGGGAACATGGCGATTAAATACTGCATTATTACAAGATGAAGAGTTTAGCACATTATTGGCTGATGATCTGACCTCCTTCTTTAAATTGAATGTGGGAAGCACTGATAGGTTGGCATCTGTATGGGAGGCCTCAAAGGCATACATTAGAGGGAAACTGATTGCACAGGCAGCTAGAAAGAAAAAGGAAGGAAGAGACTTGGTTAAGAACTTGGAAGCAACAATTTGTACACTGGAGAAAGAGCTGGCTAGACACTACTCTAATGATTTATATCAGGATATTTGTAAATACAAAAAGCATTGATAACACTGATACCTAAAAAAAATAGGGATCTAACTGATCCGGCTAATTTTAGGCCAGTAAGTCTTATTAATGTGGACTGTAAGGTGTTGGCAAAAATTTTAGCATCACGATTAGAAAAGGTTCTACCAAGTATAATTTATAAGGATCAAGTGGGTTTCATTAAAGGAAGGTCATCAGCCGATAATTTGAGAAGGCTAATTCATCTGATGTGGCTAAATTCTTCAGAAAACACCCCGATCGCGGCTATATCCTTAGATGCCGAAAAGGCTTTCGACAGGGTGGAGTGGGGCTTTTTGGCCGCAGCCCTGTTGAATTTCGGGTTTGGTCATATATTTAGGTCCTGGGTTAGTTTATTATATAAAAATCCTAGAGCAGCAGTGATGACAAATGGTATGACTTCCTCATTTTTTACAATTTCAAGAGGTACTCATCAGGGATGCCCATTGTCCCCGTTATCACAATAGATTTAGAGCCTCTGGCCATTATGATCAGGGCAGACCCAAACATTATGGGAGTAAGGGGGGTAGAGGAGGGGATAGAGCACAAGTTAATGTTATATGCGGATGATATTTTGTTGTTATCTCATGATCCTCTCAAATCTCTACTTCCATTAATGAGCATTATTCAATTATATTCAAATGTATCAGGATACAAAATAAATTGGGAAAATCTGAGGCTATGCCAATATCTAGAACATGTCATTCCCATACAGTGACTCAATTCGGCTTTAAATGGATTCCAAAAGGTATGAAGTACCTTGGGGTTAAACTAATGCAGAACTTGGAGGAATGATGTTGAATTATGAACCACTGCTGTCAAAGATTAAAAATAATTTGGACAAATGGGAACAGCTGAAACTCTCTCTGTGGGGTAAAGTAAATATTGTCAAAATGGTTATTGCTCCACAGTTCAATTATATATCCATGATGATACCTGTAAACATTCCAGACTCTATCTTTAAAAGATATGACAAAATTATCAAGGACTTTTTATGGGAAGGAAAAAGACCGAGGATTAAAATGAGTAAGTTGACCTCCCCAAGGGACAAGGGGGGCCTTGGATTACCCGATGTGAGGATGTACAATCTCTCTTTTGAAATGGCCAAACTGGCTAAACATTGGGACGAGACAGATTCTGAGTTGGACTGGATCAAGATAGAACAGAAACTGGCCTCACCATTTCATCCCATTAACATTCTTTCACAATGCTCTGGAGCTAAATGGGACTCCAATCCAGTGACAATACACTCAAGACATGTTTGGAGCAAAATTCATAAAGTGTGCAGGACATCACATTATAGACAGTCATATGCATTATTGTGGAAGAATCCTGAAATTTGCATAGGTAAAGCAGGGGTGTTTTGGAAACAATGGCATCTTAAAGGAATAACTGTAATTTGTGATCTGTATGAGAATGGGATTTTTATGTCATACTCTGAATTGGTGAAAAAATATAATATTGGGGGCCAAGGAAATTTTTGGAAATATCTGCAGATTAGACACTGTGTCAAGAACAAATTCAATGCAAGTGATAACCCTGTTTATGCCTATCTTCAGTTGCCACGTGAAGCTCAGACTGCTTCTATGTGTTACAAATCAATGCTTAATGTAACTGCAGATACTTGTAATAACCTGAAAACTATATGGCAGAAGGATTTGGGGATAGATATCCATGAAAACGACTGGCTGTACATCATTTCTAATGTGGGTAAGAATATAAGGGAAGCTAGGGGGAAATTCATTCATTACAAAGTAGTACATAGATATTATTATACACCATCTAGGCTTTACAGAATGGGTATAGCTAGAAATAATCTATGCTGGAAATGTAAGGAAGAAGAGGGTACTTATTTACATATGATCTGGGAATGTTCCTTAGTTCACCCATTCTGGTGTAAAATTCTGGGAGTAATGGAAGAGTGGATTGGAATCTAATTTACCTGTGGAACCACGTCTATGCCTTCTTGGAGATAAATCAGTGGTACCCAACATAGCAAAAATATATTTACCCTAATTAAGATTGGTTGTATTACAGCTGCCAGGATGATTTTACGCAATTGGAAATGCCCCAAAACCCCAGACTTGAAAGATTGGATTGATGGGATGATTGAAATTGCTTCATACGGGAGCATGTTAGGGAGACTGCATAGTGAGGGAGAGATGAAAAAAACATGGGATCATTTCTGGCAACATATGGCTGAATGTGTTATTGCAAAGATGATTATTGAATGCTGTGGTGATGTACTTTGAAGTTTTGACTGTTGAACAATAAAAAAAAAGTTGAATTAAAAAAAAAAAAAAAAGAAACCAGATGATTTGAGCTTTGTGACATGGTGCGTTATCCTGCTGGAAGTAACCATCAGAAGATGGTACACTGTGGTCATTAAGGGATGGACATGGTCAGCAACAATACTCAGGTAGACTGTGGCATTTAAACGATGCTCAATTGGTACTAAGGGGCCCAAAGTGTGCCAAGAAAATATCCTCACATCATTACACCACCAGCAGCCTGAACGGCTGATACAAGGCAGGATTGATCCAAGCTTTCATGTTGTTTACGTCAAATTCTGAACCTCCATCTGAATGTCGCAGCAGAAATCCAGACTCATCAGACCAGGCAACGTTTTTCCAATCTTCTGTTGTCCAGTTTTGGTGAGTCTGTGTGAATTGTAGCATCAGTTTACTGTTCTTATCTGATAGGAGTGGCACCGGTGTGTCTTCTCAAGGTTGGATGTGTTGAGCTTTCAGAGATGCTCTTCTGCAGACCTCGGTTGTAACGAGTGATTATTTGAGTTACTGTTGCCTTTCTATCAGCAGAACCAGTCTGTGAACGTTGTCTCTTAGCGCGCTACGAAGACTCTAAAGGTATACCTTAACTGAAGATATACCTTTTCTAGGTGTCTTCCCCGAACTATACCTTAGGAGGTTGCTTAAGGTATATCTTCTTAAGAGCAATGTTACCAGGTGCTGTCTGTGGCGGTGGTGCTGAATTGGTTGATATTGATGGCTCGAGAATCGATAATTCACATGCAGGGGCTGCTTCACTGTATTATGTGAGAAAGCGGTGGTCTTTATAAAAGAAGCATTTCAGAAGTAGAAATTGCATTTATCAGGACTGCATTTATTGCACTGCAATTCAGAGCTGTCAGATTTATGAATTCTTCCCCGAAATACATAAAAGTGTGGCCGTTGAACTGGGAGAAGAATAGAGTAAACTTCATTGTTTCATACACGTGTATCTGATATGAATAAAACACTTCGTCAAATGATATAATTGAAAGGATTATTATTGCAGCTTCCATAGACATCGGTGTATGGAATTTGATTTTAACAAACTATAAATGTCTTTTTTATATAGCCTAGTACTTCATTCAAATGTGTATTTAAATGTCTGAAACCTAAAATAAACCTGATGTGGTTGAAAACACTAAATAGTTGTGATATATGACAAGCGCTGAGAGCGTCTGTCTCTGGCTCAGTGCCAAAGCATATTTGAATTTAACAGTGAATCTCTGCAATTTATTCTTTGCCATTATCCTAACTGAACACTGGGTGTATTACAACTTCAGAATTATATTTGTATAGACTGTCAACAGTGATAAGGTCCAGACCAATCTTATGAACAAATGACGAATGAAATCCAGCCCTGGCCATTCTTCTCTGACTTCTGGCATCAACAAGGCATTTTTGCTCACTGGATATTTTCTCTTTTTTGGACCATTCTCTGTAAACCCTAGAGATCCTTGTGTTTTTGCGTTAACAAGCAGTTATAATTGTTGGAATAAATTATTGTATGCATTAAGCAATTGTTAAATAATTACGAGTAAATAATTTAATATGTGTAATAGTGTAATATGTTTCTTAGTGACAATGACATTATTTCCGGCAACGACTGTTAGTTTTTGTGATGCAATATTGGAGCAATACGGTTTTTGACTGTGTAACATTTTCAAATTAATTGGAAAATGACATTAAACTTTACCTAAAAGAAGTCACTGGACTCTCAGATGTTATTCAAGTCCAAATCACACTCACATAGGAAGAAACAACAAATATGAGAATTTGGACAGATTGCTATCACAGCAGCATTTGCCTCTCCACATAATTCCTGTTGTTTTGTTTTTGTTGTCATTTGCATAGCAACAGCACTGGTTCCAATGTTAGTATCACCATTTCAAGTTAAATATTACCAGTGTTTAAAGCTCACTAAAATGAAAGATATGGTTTAATTGGAAATTTCCGGTACAAGTGAGGTTACAATTTACTGCTGTTATAGCAAACTGCCTACAGTATATGAATGGGAATGATGGGTGAATGTTTAGTTGAATGACTCAATGGCCCCATTACCTATGAGTATTCATTTTTTTTTTATACAACCAAAACAAAAACAGAACAAAGACCAGTGGCCTATTACATGAAGCTATAATTGAACAAACTCTGGTTTAGATCAGGTTCAGCGGGTTCACACGTTTGATGTACACTGGAGTGTGTGCACCTGAAAGTGTGACATCAACAGCAAACAGCTGTGTCCAAAAGCACATACTCTGAGTATGTATTTTTTTTTTAATAAGTAATTACTTTGCGACCGCTAAAAAGTATGTTCTATATACTGTGAGTGTGTGTTGTATGAATGAAAACTGGACGTAGTACATTCGCCAAATCCTCCCCCGTGGCTTCATGGAATAG
Source organism: Mylopharyngodon piceus (assembly GCA_039654765.1). Classification (NCBI taxonomy): domain Eukaryota; kingdom Metazoa; phylum Chordata; class Actinopteri; order Cypriniformes; family Xenocyprididae; genus Mylopharyngodon; species Mylopharyngodon piceus. The sequence goes on along the minus strand of CM077452.1, from coordinate 25,790,274 downwards.
TAAAGTGTCCTTCGAATGCGCACTTCAGAATCTCACCAGAAGTAGTAGGTCATCCAGGTGGTTTTTCCTTACCTCTTTTATGAGTTCTGTGTATTCTTGTCACATACTTTTTTCACCTACTATATAGCAGTGAAGTATGTGATGAAGCCAATCACATGGAGATTCCCTTCTCATTTTTGATTTATATGCTGTTTAATGTTTGATGATCACGTTAGCTTGCATGAGCATAAGCAATGCTTTTGTCACTTGTTTCTTCTTTAGCCTTCTTGTTTTTGAATCTGTAGATTCTGTACTCTTTCAGAAGATGCATAATAGCGCCCCCTACCATACAACAGTACAGAGCCCCGCACATGACATGCAAGAAAAAAAATTAAATTGTGCGCACAATTTACTAATTCGTTCCCTCGATTTAATAAATCGTGCACACGACTTACTAATTCGTTCCCTCGATTTATAAATCATGCGCATGATTTATATATCGAGGGAACGAAATAGTAAATCGTGTGCACGTTTTAGTAAATCGAGGGAACAAATTAGTAAATCGTGCGGACGATTTAGCCTACTATTTTTTTTCCTGCATGTCATGTCTGGGGCTCCGTACAACAGTGAAAACATGGATTGCCGGAAAATTCTGTCAATGGCAAGGAAAGAGTTAAAGGGATAGTCACCCAAAAATGAAAATTCTGTCATCATTTACTCACCCTCTTGTTGTTCCAAACCTGTATGAGTTTCTTTCTTCTGAACACAAAAGAATATATTTTGAAGAATGTTTGTAACCAGAAAGTTGACTTCCATTTTTTCTACTATGGAAGTCAACGGCTACCGTCAACTGTTTGATTTTTTAAAAATTTAGTATTTCCTTCCTTTGTGTTCAACAGAACAAAGAAACTCATAAATAAACTCAATATATAAAATTATTACAATATTACTGTTTTTACTGTATTTTTGATCGAGAAAATGCAGCCTTGGTGTGCATAAAAGACTTAAACATTTGAAAAATCTTACTGACCCCAAACTTTTGAATGGTAGTGTATGTCACTTTGCTCACAGCTGACTTCTCAAGTTTTGTTTTGCAATCTCTTACCCAGATTAAAACCTGCTCTATAGCAAGTTACTGTGGCAATGAACATCGCTAAAAAAACAATCCATCTTCATGAACCTGAAAAACTCTCCGGTTACTAACATAACCTCGGTTTCCTGAGATAACGGAAACAAGCATTGCGTGAATCACACTTTGGGGGAAACTCCATTTTCTCCGAATACTGGAGCCTGATTTGTAAACGTTTGTGCAGTGGCACAAACCTTTGGCATTTCAGCCCACCAAAACAGGCAGGCCGACTGCCTATATAAGTCTGCACCAACTGCCATCTTATCAGAATTTTTCGACTGAGAATCGGCAGCGTGGACTCATGTGCAGCTGTATAGCATGGCAGAGTACATAGTGCTCATTCTCTTTATCTCAGGGAACTGAGGTTACGTCAGTAACAGGAGCGTTCCCTTTCTCTTACATTGTGTGAATCACGGTTTGGGCAACGATATACCATACTATAAGCGCAGAACAGAAGCTGTCCTATGCGCCCAGTCCTAGGAAGCTACTACTAGGGCCCTAGGAAACATAGGTTAACTAGTGAGGCTCAGTCCACAGGGCTGGAGACTCAGCAAAGACACACCGTCCTCTAGCCTTAGTGTTCCTGAAGACATTGATTAGCTTGTTCAGGTATGTTTGATTAGGGTTTGAACTAAACTCTGCAAGACAGTGGCTCTCCAGGACCGACGTTGCCTATCCCTGTGGAGCCCTAAGTAAGTAAGTAAGTAAGTAAACTTTATTTGTATAGCACCTTTCAAAGATATAGATCACAAAGTGCTTTACAGAGTACAACAAAACTAACAAAATAAAACTATAACAAATGACAAAAAACCATAAAACACAAAACAATAAAGCACAAGCACCCCTACAACCCATTCAACCAAAAGCCTGTTTAAATAAAAATGTCTTCAGCTGCTTTTTAAAAAAATCTACAGAATTTTCCGCACGCAATGACAGGGGCAAGGCATTCCAGAGTCTAGGTGCAACTGCTTGAAAAGACCGGTCACCCCGAGTTTTAAAACGAACTTTAGGATCCATTAAAAGGTTTTGGCCTGAAGACCGAAGAGTACGGGAGGAAGAATAAGGGGTCAACAGGTCAGTAATGTACTGGGGGGCCTGTCCATGCAGAGCTCTAAAAGTCAAAATTAAAATTTTAAAATCAATTCTGAATTTGACCGGAAGCCAATGTAGTGAGGATAATACTGGTGAAATATGAGTCCTTCTGCGGGTTCCTGTTAAAAGCCTGGCTGCAGCATTTTGCACCATTTGAAGACGACCCAGCGAGGATTTATTTAAATAAGTAAAAAGAGAGTTACAGTAATCAAGAAGAGAAGAAATAAAAGCGTGCATAATCATCTCCAAATCCGCTTTAGACAACAGTGCCCTCAATTTAGAAATGTTTCTCAAATGATAAAAACAATTTTTGACCAGCTGTCTAGAACGACTGTCCAAAGACATAGTTTGGTCAAACATAACACCAAGATTTCTGAGGCTCGTCTGAGCAGAAGAACCCGAGGAGCCAAGGTGCTGTTTAATTTGAGATAACTTATGGTCTGGAGCAAAGATTAAAGTTTCAGTCTTTTTAATATTCAATTGTAAATAATTATTAAATAACCAATTCTTTATACAGGACAGGCAGTCCAGTAAATCAGTTAACTTGTCAAACTCAGAATCTCTAAAAGAACAGTACAGCTGGATGTCATCAGCATAAAAGTGATAAGATACATTTTTAAAACCATGAATTATTTCACCAAGAGGGCGAATATATAATAAAAACAAAATGGGACCTAGAACTGAGCCCTGGGGTACTCCATAAGTCAAGGGGGTCATCTCAGACAGAATATTATTAATTGACACACAAAATGTTCTGTCGCTCAGGTAGGAGGAAAACCAGTCAAGAACTAATCCAGAAAGACCTGTTTCAATACGTAAACGATTTATCAAAATATTGTGGTCAAGTGTATCAAATGCAGAAGATAGATCCAATAGGATCAAGACCGAGTACTGGCCAGCATCGGCCGCCATCATAATGTCATTTGATACTTTCAGCAGGGCAGTCTCTGTTGAATGACATTTCCGAAAACCTGACTGAAATTTATTTATAAAATTATTTTCCTCAAGGTATGCAGTCAGCTGCCCCGCTACCACTCTCTCCAAGATTTTCGATAAAAAAGGCAATTTGGAGATGGGCCTATAGTTGTTTGGATCAGATGAATCCAAATTGGGTTTCTTCAAATAGCCCTCACTCCAATAGGGCATTCAGAGCCCAATGAAGCATAAGATAGGGCTATAGCATTAACTATCCAGTGGGACTATCTCTGCTTCATAACTGGCAGCCCTTTACATCAGCCTCCGAAGCACACAAAAAGCTGCTCTGACTGCTGATACTGGCTAGAGTGCTCCACATAAGTTCTGAGGGCCAGGACCGGGCAAAGTAAGTTAGCACCCTGCTCGTCATCCGAGGTGAGGTGAGCTAACAGATATAACATAGTAATGACCTAGTAGAGAGCACCTTAGGCACGTATCCATGCCTGGGTTTGAGGACGACCTTACAGTCATTAGGCCCAAACTCCAAACAGGAATAAACTGCTTGACTGACGTTAAAGCAGGGAGGCGGGTTAAGCCTCCTGGCTCCACCTCAAGAACTTGACGACTAAGTCATTCCTTCCTGACTGGCTGGCTGGCTACGAGAAATTATTTGCTGTGATTGGCCACCACATATACTTTGAGTGTGGAAGGGGTACGCCCCTAATCTGTCATCATTTATATAAGTGAAAGTTTTCACCTAATAATTGTCTATGAGTCCCTCAGTTGTCCTCAGTGGGAGATGGATCTCAAAATCATGAATTCACTGTTGAAAAGGGTTTAAATATGCAGAAGCTGGAACCTGGAAGATGTTTCTGAACAACTGTGCTCAGTTTAACTGTTCAGGAAAAACAAGGGACTCTCAAAACATAAAAAACTATCGTTGATCATCAGGGAACAACTCACAATATTAAAATTCTGGTTTAACTGGTTAATTTGTGTAAATTAAAGTTATTTAGTTATTATTTTGTCTTGTGGACAACATCTGTGAAACAGCTTATTCAGGACAGTTCTAAGTAAAACAATAACATGCCATTTTTTATGACCCCTCTTATTTTGTACATCTTGCATATTCTGCAAGGGCTATGTAAACTTTTGAGCAGAACTGTAGTAGAGAAGTGTGTGATTTCAGACAAAGCCCTGGGGCCAGTGTTGTTCAAAAAGTTTAAACTGGATCAGAGTGATCTGGATTTGGAAATTCAATGTTTTGCTATTTTGCTATCCAGGATCAGGTAATCCATCTTTCTTTTGTGCTGGTTTTTCAAAGCAAAATTGGATTGGATCACCCTGATCCAGATACACAATTTTTCAGATTACCAAATCTGGATTACTAGTGCTCTACGAAGCGCCTAAATGGACATGGTGATAGAAAGAATATGAGATGGAAAAAAAAAAAAAAAAAAAATTCTCTCAGAAAAGTTCCGCATAGCGGAAAAACTTTGCGTTTGCATGCAAAGAACTTTTGACTGGTTCATCTCTTATGATTGTGCCAATGTAGTTCACAAAACACTTTGATTAAAAAACACTTTAAATATAATATTTTTGTTTGATATTTACAGCTGTTTGGGAATTATTTTATTTCACCAAAATCTCTTTTTTTCCTTTACAGTAGGTTACCGAAAGGCTAAATATGTAGCCTAATGTCTTACTTCTAATTTATTACTTTAACAGTTAAACTAATCAAGAGAAAAATAAGTGTGTATATTACATGATAAAAATGTTGTATTTTTTGACCAGTTTTAAAGTTTTATTACATTTTTGTTCCTGAAATCCACCCTTCTGATGCGATCAGTATAATCCAGATTTATCAAAGGTATCCCAATCTTACTAAAAAGTTTTGATGACTTTATCCAGATCAAAACCAAGATTAGATTTTCTGATCTAATCTGATTTCAGAAAATGGATGGATGGATGATTCAGCTGCGGACGCCATCTTCTGGCAAGACACGGGAATTCATTCAGCACGACCCAGTGCATTATGGGTATTCTCTACCCGTAGAGTTTACTGGTGTTTCTCAAACGGAAGGCTGCATCCTACAAAGACTGCATATCTTGGCTTCCACGTCATCAAACGACGCTGAAGGCCATCTCAATTTGAAGGCTCCTTGGAAGGCAGCCTTCATTTCACGTCCTTCATTCAGCCTGTTTTGAAGGACGCATCGGATGTATCCTTTGCGACCTTAAATCACCCACAATCCTTTGCACACATTCCGATTCACGAAAATAAACCAAGTCGGTATGCTTGTCTGAGTTTATTAAATGTAAGATAAAAATAATGATTTCGGACAAGAAAGCATAGAAGCATCTTTTGTTTTGCTGTAAATTAATCACTTAACACTAAACTGTCAATAATGTAAACCACTGGGAGACCACAGACGGCTGTCATTCACTGCACTGCATTAATAGAAAGCCAGTTAATATAAAGATTTGTAATACAAAGTATTTTTCCAAAATTAAGTGTTAATAGTATTATTAATTATTATATTATTAATAGAAACGTGTGACGTAGCCATGCACACTTACTAGTCTTACCGTCTTATTCTAGCGTTTAATGATGAAAAGGACAGTAGTTTACAAGCCTCAGAAGGACTGGGCTAGGGAGAAAGCAGTCTCGGCAGAATGTAGCCTTCCTTTTGAGAAGCACCCTACATTGGTTGTACACTCGTTATTGCAGTGCATTATGGGATTTAATTATGGGAGTGCACTCGATAACGTCCACTATGGTTACAGACACCACTACAATGGCTGACCCCTCAAATAGTGCCCTATTTAAGGCTATAGGGGTCGATTTCGGACACAACCAGTGACTTGAGTGCTTAGTGGTTAATAAAGAACAGCAGTGCTATGAACTAAACTCACTGAGAGAAGTGGATATCTCACAGGACTTTCGAAAATAATATGACCACCAGCTCTGCAGACAAGCAGATGGTTGTTCATTCTATGCTGTTATTTCAAGGACGTTAAGTGGAAAGTGAAGCTGCGAAACTGTAGAGCATACTCTGAAATGGAGCGCTTACCTTGACAGAGACAATAAAGCTGCTTATTTACGGATTGAAAATGGGCAAGGAAAGTTTCAACGATAGGATCAATGGTGGATGATGAAGCGGTCTGCAATGAGTGCATGATGTGAATCTGGTCTTTTGCTACTGGCCACACAGAGGCAGGATGACAGTGAACCCAATCACCAGTTTTTCAAAAAATGTACTCTGGATCAAATTTATCCTGATTTGGAAATCCCATGTTTTGCTATCCAGGATCACCTGATCCATCTTACTTTTATGCCAGTTTTTTAAAGGAACATTGGATTGGATCACTGTGATCCAAATACCAAATTTCAGGATTACCAAATCCTGTTTACCAGAGCCTTAAATGGAACCAACAGTGTAGCCTACTGGCTTAGCAAAGAACAACAGGTAGGCAAAATACTGGTGGCCACAAATAGCCATTGTTTGTTTTAATTGTAAGAAACAGAAACATTTTACATTCCTTATTTTGTTATAATGTTAAATAACAAAACAAAAACAATACAATCCAATAGTCAAAAATCATTTACAGGACAGATACCAGCTCTTTCCATCTCTGCCTTTAGGAGATGTATCTCCATCTGCACTTTTTTCTGCTGCAGTTGGGTAAGCAAGATTTGTCCTTTACCCAGTTCAATTTGTACTTATGCTCTTTCAGTTTCCCGTTTCAGAAGCAACTCATAGCTGTCACCATCCTGGTTTGTAGCTGAGGAACATTTGCGTTTTCTTGTAGGAACGTCTTGGACCGTCTTCATTACATCCACTGGGGATCTATCTTCCTCCTCAATCACTGTAGTTAAATCCAAGACAAACAATTCCTCTGCAGGAGAATTTTGCTCGCATTCTTCTGAAGTCCTAGTCTCTGTAATTGTGGCCTCTCCATCTGCTTCTATGCCTTCAATGCCATGCAGAGCCTCTGATTTTTCTCCTCCTATGATATCAAGGATCATATCAGTGAAATCACCCCTCTTATATGGCTTGTTACCTGTTTGGGGGTTCTTGGCTTCAGTTAGGTCTTTCGTTGCCTTGGCCCTAAGGTTCTTCCATCGCAACATAACTTGTTTTATGGTCCTCTTTTGGCCAGACCCCATGGCATTGACATGATTGGTTATGTCCTCCCAAATGTTATGTTTTCCTTTTTTGGTCAATTCTCCACCCTTTGCTGAGCTGAAACCTCCTACTATCGAGGCAAAATTGGCCCGAACACCCTCCAGCAGTGCACAGGTTTCTGCCACAGTGAAATTAGGCCCTTTTGAGTCCATGGTTCCAACACTTTGGTGTAGCCAACACTGATCTTAAAAGCCTTGAGCATCATTGCTTTGGCTTGTGCTCAATTAGGCTTACACCAATCAGCTCATTGCTGGTTAATGAGTGACACCATTTAAACACATCATGTCTTTGCACCCATTTCGCTTAGCCTACAGAGGCATCCACATGGCGGGTATTGTTCATCGTTACCATAGGAGAAGGTACCGTCAAAGGGTGCATGCTGAGCGTGCCAAACCACTCGAGCAATACACATCAGAAGAACTGTATGCACGTTTTCGCTTTGGGAGAGATGACATTAAGTACATTGCAGATCTTGTCAGGCCAACACTCCAACACCAAACCCAAAGGAGTCATGCTTTATCTGTGGAGGAACAGTGCTTAATTGCTCTGCGCTTTTACGCATGTGGGACTTTCTACCAAGTAATTGGTGACAATATGGGAGTGAGAAAAGCAACCGTGAGTAATGTGGTGAAAGCTATGTCAGTAGCACTGGGCAATTTGATCAATCAATTTGTTTCCTATCCCAAAGAATGACCAGACAGCTCAGACTAAGCACAAGTTTTTTCAAATGTGGAACATGCCTAGCACTATTGGTGCTATTGATTGTACTCATGTGCATATCCAAGCACCTTGTGAAAGGGAGTGGGAGTATGTCAATCGAAAGGGGAGGCACAGCATCAACATCCAACTTGTGGGCAACGCCGGCCTCATAATAACCAACTGTGTTGTGAAATGGCCAGGGTCTGTTCATGATGCACGTATTCTAAGAGAAAGTGCACTATACAGAGAGCTTCAGTCCCACCGACCAAATGGCATAGTATTGGGAGACAGCACGTATCCACTCTTACCATGGCTAATGACCCTGTTTTCAGTTGCAAACATACCTGAGCAGGCACGCTTCAACTCCTCACATTGCAAAACAAGATGTGCCACTGAATGCTTAAATGGAGTCCTGAAGAGACGGTTTGCATGTCTTAACTATTTGCGAGTACAACCCAAGGTGGCATGCAACATAATCCTTGCCTGTATTGTTTTGCATAACATCGCCACCAGGCGTCATTGATGACAATTTTGATGGACCTGAGCCTGATGTAGAACCAGAACAGCCGCCAATGTTCTTACCTAATAAAGGACACACTGGACATGCAGTTAGAGATGCAATTGTGAGAAATTACTTTTAACTAGGCTACTGAATACATTTGTTGTTGTCATTGCCATTAATATACTATGGAATTATAGAGCTGTGAGCAACAGTGACATTTATTTCATAGCTGATAGCTTTGAGATTTTGTTTGTTTGTTTGTTTTTGTTGTTTACCATATCTCATTAGATGTGACATGGTTCATATATGCTTCAAATATGAAGAAATGTGTATATATCATCAGTAAACATTGATTTTGTGATCATTCATTAAAAAAAAACCTCTCTGATTTTATTTGGTTCGAAAAATCACAACTGAATCCACCCTTCTGATGGGATCAGGATAATCCTGTTTTTTTTTTTGTTGTTTTTTTTTTTGGATCATTTGGATTAAATAGATCCCAAACCGAGTTCAAAGTTTTGAAAAACCCAAAGGGCAGGTTTGATCCAGATCAAATGTAAGATCGGATTACATGCTCTGATCTTAGTTCGGAATCCCTCTTTTGCTTTTGAAAAACGCATTTCCAAGATTTGATCCAATCCGTGATCCGAAATCCCACTGGATTACTTTTGAAAAACTGGGCCCAGGAGTTTATTGCAGATTTGAACTGTGAAACTGGTACAGTTCAATAAACAGAGGCAACTTAACTGATAGATAATAGAGGTCCAATCAGATTTACAGGTCCTGACTTTGCGAAAGTTTTTCCAGTTTATTGTGCTGTATGCATCAAACATTTGATGTGTCATTTGAAAAAAGTATGCACAAAACATAATCCCAAATATAGAGACATTGTTGTCATTTGTGGTGAAAACATTTGTGGTATACACAAGCAATTACAAATTACAAAGGAAATATCATCATCATAGTTGTTGTCATGCCATTTTCCCTCATTAATGAATTTATATCCAGTGTAGCTATAGGTGGGTTTGACTGCATCTAATTTGATCATTTCACTTCAAAATATAAATATTTTTTATACCACAAATCTAAAAACATGAATGTGTCCACAAATCCCTCATTAACAAAGACATGAAACCTTTTATATTAACATAGCCTAATACAATGTCACAGACCACTATTTTCCAGAGACACAAAAGATCAAATTATTTTTTTGACTAAATGTTGTAATTCAGATGAAATGGCAACTTTAAGCCATTCATTTCATGTGATGAGATGATATTTTGTACCATCTATGGTCAAGAGAAAAAAAATGAAGGTAGGGTGTTAGGTCATCTTGCCCCAGTGGGCATCTTTTCACATCTAATTAGACTATATTATTATGAAAAGCTGTTTACATCTTCATTTACACCATTCTCCAGGGTGAACACGTAGAATAACCTCTTTATTAATCATTTGTTCCATGTTCCCACTTTTTTTCTATACAATAACACATTTTGCTGCTAGTGTGTTATTACTTCGCTCATGAACACTAGTGACGTTGCAGTCAGTGTGCGCGTTCTCGTGGAGCTTTTCCGGTGGCGTTTCCTGTGTTTGTAAACTGACCTGAGCTGGAATAAAAGAGCGAAATTGAGCAGTATTAAGGTAAGATTCATAAGCATTACATGTATGGCTTCAATACAAATGATTACTGTTGTTTTTTTATCTCTCGGGATGATGTGGTCTGGGGCGGTTTTAGAGGCCTCGAGAGATAGAGATTGGATTATAGAAAGCCACGAAACACATTATCACACATGAACGCGTTTTAAATAATCTCCAGCTCGAACTAAATCACACATGACTGATACGAGACATGCGGTGACATGTTTAGAGGGGTTTAAATGAAAAAAGCTCGCGAGAATGAAAGGATTAGGCGTGTAAAATGAGGATTGTTTGTTTGCGGGGGAGTTTAGTGCGAACATCAGCGCGCTGAGATGCTTTTCACATGCGTGATGCGTGTATGATGAGTTATTCTTTCAACTGTCCTCATGCATTAGGCTACAACATGCATGGATGTCTTCGGTGTTTGCTTTTAAATGCATAATTAAAGTGTTATGCATGTGGCAGTAGATATACTCGTTATATGTTTCCCCCAGCTCCTCATTTTGTGTCTCTCTCACATTAGCTAACACACCTCAATCAACTCCATACTTCATGACCTGAATTGGACGAGTCAGATGAATAAGCAGGGTTGAGAGAAATTGATCTAAATCCTCTGATTTACATATGCTTCCCTTTTGAGGGGGCTTGACACCACTAATCATGGTGAGTGTGCTCACAAGGACTTTAAGTTACTCATTATTTAATGTTTCTTTTACTAGCCAATCAGGCTTTGTCTTAAAACCCTAAAAAGATGTGTAATTTGTGATTATATTTAAATTAATATATTTGTATGGGTGTTACCCATAAAAGCTTGTTACTGCCACAGATTTAAAAAAAAAAAAAAAGTAATTGCGAGTTTATATCTAAACTCTGAATTGCAAGGGGAAAAAAGTCAATTTTGAGATAAAAAGTTGTAAATACCTTTTTATATATTTGTTTTTATTTCGTAGCAGAAACAAGTTTCCATAGTTTGTAAACAGATATTTAAAATTTTAGAAAGCTAAAAGTGATTTAAAAGGCATTGATCCAGGAGAGCACTGAGCATAACAGTGGTTTTTCCATTGTTACGCTCAGAAATATAACTAACTTATCTTGAGAAAATCACTGTAACACAACTTTGCATGGATTGTTGCTTTTATAAAATGGTGCCAGCAGCAATATGAGACACTAGTGTTCAGTAGTTACATTTATTAATATTACTATTTGGAATTAACTATTCTTTCACCAAGTAGTAAGATGCCAAGCAATGTAGCACTTTAGTGCATTAAAATAGAATGTGCAGGGGGTTCATCCAATCAAAATCTTGAGTAAATATCCATTTTATAATTGTCATTTAAGCCCAAAGTATACATTGGTATTGACAAATGTTTAGCATATGCCCACAGCTGAACGCATAGCCTTTCAGGCCTCATTTACACCTGATATTAAGATGTGTTTTGATTGATTGGATCACAAGTGGATGGTGCTAAATACAGGTGTAAACGTTTTGAGCTTGTCCATTTTCGACCACTTCCAGAGGTAGTCGAAAACGCATGTCATGTGGTCAAATGTGTTCAGACAGCCACAAAAGACGGCCTACTCTCCACCAACTGACCTAACACGTAAACATTATGGGAAGCGCTAGCCAGATGGAATGGTTTGAAGACAAAAAATGTACCAAGCACAATGTTCTCTCACCATTCTTGATTTCTAACTGTGAGCGCAGTTCAGATACTTACTGCTGTCATTACATTTTAAATTTGGATGTTCTTGAGTTGCTCCTGCATTAATAGTAGTGCTGCTGTGGTTGGCCATTTCAATTTAACAAAGCATCCAGAGCGCCATTTTATTAAGTACCTGTTTAAAAAATTCCCAAACTTTGGATGATGGGGATTGATATTTTTGGGATAAAGTCTCATTTTCAGCCTGACGGAGCCAGAATCATTGGGGATGAACATAAACAGTATTTACATTACTAAAGTCATTGGTTATGTTGTGTCTTTTCCGGCTCTAATTTAACCTAAATAAAACCAGGCGTGAGCTGAGTGTACAGATTATACGCAGTTAGTCCCGCATAGTCAGACCTTCAGACTGACGGCAGAAGGTCTGGATTCTATAGCAGCTTTCATTGGCCAGGGACCGCCAGAGGCTATCTGACTGACACGTAAAGCAACCAATCACAGTTCGTTTTGTTCAGCATCATGTTTAGGGGCATGCAAGTGTAAAGTTGATGTTCTTTCATTAACAGGCCGGCGTGTAAAACTCTTGGATGTATTTTACTTCACATTCTTTTGAAAACCCAGTGTGTAGTTATAATTATAAACCCGACAGCTTTCTTCTTCCATGAGGGGGTTGGCGCCACGACGGTTTTGTTTCCAGGCGGACCGTTTAAGAACGCGACGCGTCTCCTGAAAATCCAATCAGATGACGACTTTGAAACTCCTGAAGTGTTTCCAATTTTCTGTGCCATATGCATCAGGCTTTCAGCCAGCGTATTTGGGCATTGGACCTAGAAAATTCCCTTTATCTAAAGCAATCTGGGTTTAAGTGCTGCCTTCATTAGATGAAAACCTGTAATTGCTGTTACCCACTCTGATCAGTCTTAGAACACTTGCTGTATTTTCTTTGTGAATGTCTCATCTTGTTTCTACTCTAATTCATCTTTTGTCACCACAAAGAAAAGACATTGCTGCCCCATGATAGAGTCCGGTGAGACTTGTGTGACACTTGGTCCGAACTGACGTCTCATCTACACATCTCGCCTGTCTCTCAACCGCTGTCTGCCACCATGTCACACATACCCGGCAGCTCAGTCCGGGACCACATGAAATGGGTTAGTTCTCTTTGCGTTTTATACAGGACGTGTATGGTTTTTTTTTTCGTATATTGACTTTGCTTTTCACTTTAATTCAAGTCCCAAATCCCTTAGTGCTAACTGATTACCACACAAAGCATACACTTCTAACAACAACAGCTTGTCTTATATTCTTCCTTCTATCGTGATGTTGTTTTCTTCAGGCAGGGCTGTTAGGTTGTGAAGCGGTGTTGTCCAGCATGGCTCTGATGCAGGCCAGTTCCATCGCTGCTCCTAAGAAAATGATGTCGCCACTGGGTCCAGCTTCAGGACACGGATCTGCCCAGAGGGATGTACAGGACCGTGGGACGCAAGGACACATGGTCTTACCAGCGAGCATGACCTGTCCTCCACTGGTTAGGAGACACCTTCAGATTAGTGTACAGCTGCAAATAGGTTGTTTTGTGCCACCTGTAAAAGTTTATAAACTTCATATTAACTAGTAGCGATAGACTGAAATATCGCTCAGGCTGATTAATTGTCTCATAATTAGACATTTTCGTATCTGGCCGCCCAAACAAAAGCATGATAGCTGCAAAGTCTGTCAAACGTCTAGTCAACGTGTAACGCTTGATTTTCAAATATATGTTAGTGAATTGTTACGGCGCCCCGCACATGACATGCGGAGAAAAAAAACAAATTAACAATTAGTTCCCACGACTTACTATTATGTCAGCATGTTTTACTAATTTGTTCCCTTATTTTACTTAATCGTAGCCTTGTTATAATAATTTGTTCCCTTATTTAATTATATCAAAACGAGGGAACAAGTTACTTCAAAGTGGCCATGATTTACTAAACCGAAGGAATGAATTAAGTTGTGGGAACAAATTCTTAATTATATATATGTATATATACTGTGTGTGTGTTTGTATATAAATATATATGTAAATATTTTTATATTATATTCATATCCATGGACACAGTATGCATCATCAACCCAGGAACCGGTATCGTCTTCAGCCATTAAAAAGCCTGTTGGCCTCTACAGTCTACACTTGTACCAATAATCTACACTTATGTGTGATTATTGGTACAAAATAAACTTTTAAATGCTCTCATTCAGTTTGTTAGCAGAATGCTAAAGTGTATTTCAGAAATCTGAAATTTCATAGCGTTGTATAAAAATTCAGAGGTGACAGTTTCTTTAAAGGTTTGTCATTTATGTGTTTGTGCCTGTAGCTTCTGCGGAAAGAGAGTGATTTTACAGCTCCTCGACTTCTGGATGAGAAGGAAATGAGGCCCAATGATGACATGCAGCTGAAGAAAAAGAACAGGAAGTCGGGAACACCCTCAAAAGTGAGAGAGCAGGACGGGCAAGCGGGGAAGGTCAGTGTGTGGGGGTGTGCGCAGTGTTGTAGTACTCGAGACTCGGACTCGGTCCTGAACTCGGTCTCGAGACTATATTGTAATGGTCTTAGCCTTGTCATGGACTCGTGTGCATTTTGACTTGGAATTGACTCGTACTCGAACGTATTAGGAATCGGACTCATTCCCGAGTCCACTTGAGTCCCATTCAAAATATTTCATGATTATTACTGTATGTTATTATTTCTGTAAATTGATGTTTGGTTGACACGTCCAGTGATTGGTGATTTTCTTGTGCACAACTGCGCATGACTTGAGACTAACGTTAGTGGAAAGGCAGCAGGACTCAGGTGGTAGCGGGAAGTTTGAATCACTTTACTGACTCGGATCTTTGAATCTCGTTCGGCAAAATTAACAAATCTTTTTTTAAGTCATTTCGTTCATTTCAGCAGAATATAATTGAAATGTTACATTTTAAATTCCCCAACACATACTACTTGCGCAAATGTTTATCACATTTGTAATAAAAAATAAACTATAGGTTAATACAGCTACGAAGGCCAAATTATGAGTAAAAAATGAATGATTAATTAATTGCTTAGGAGGGTTTGAGGCTATACAGTCTGTTAGTTCATCTCACCTCCAGATCAGAGTCGTTCTTTCTTTTGTCACCTCACATTTATCACATCTGTACCCCAGAAAGATTAGATACCTCTCGTGTCTAGAACTCCAAACTTTCTGGTCTCAGTCTCGGTCTCGACTCGGACTCAGCCCTCTCTGGTCTCGGTCTCGACTCGGACTCAGCCCTCTCTGGTCTCAGTCTTGACTCGGACTCAGCTCTCTCTGGTCTCGGTCTTGACTCGGACTCGAATGAGCTGGTCTCGACTACAACACTGGGTGGGCGTGTAGTGTGTCACAGTCCTGTGAATGCATTGTCAGTTGGCCGCAAATCACACAGTTTCCTTGAATACACTGTTTTCTGTGAGACATTTGAGATTTTCAGTGTTGTTTGGTCGCATTGCAGGGTTTCTGAGAATATTGTAGAAAATCTTTCTTCGGATATGACATTGCAAGCATTTGGACTTGCTGTCCCTGTATGGTAATGGTGTGTTTGTGGTGTTGTGGGGGAGGAGATGGCTGGATTTGGTCGGGGGGGTGGGGCGTCTGTAAGGGAGGGGGAACGCTGTCGCACAATAACTGTTATTGTGTTTTCACAGCAGCAGTGTCTACTGTGATTTAAAGGGCTCTGGTGTTTTAGGAATAAAGCAGATCTACTTCTTGTGAAGTTTGTTACTTAAAGTTTAGGTTCTTCGATGTGTTGAGTCTTTTGTTAGTTGAGTTTTTGTGTTTTTGTGTATTTATTTAAAGGAATAGTTCACTTAAATGAAAATTTACTAACGCTCATGTTATTCCAATTCTGTTTGCATTTCTTTATTCTGTGGAACACAAAAGAAGATAAAAAAGTGTGCGTGCGTGTGTTTTTTGTGACACATCAGGACACAAATTTGTATAATGACATGGGTATGACATAGGTATTACAAGGATATGGTGACTTATGAGGACATTACCCCATGTCCCCATTTTTCAAAAGGCTTATAAATCATACAGAATGAGTTTTTTTGAGAAAGTAAAAATGTGCACAGTTTCCTGTGATGGGTAGGTTTAGGGGTGGGGTAGTGTAGGGCGATTAAAAAATACGGTTTGTACAGTATAAAAACCATTACACCTATGGAATGTCCCCACAATTCACAAAAACAAACGTGTGTGTGGTTTAAGGATATTAATACCAGAAATTTTTGATTTTGTGAGGAAATTCCCCCCCCCACACACACACACAACGCAGGGAGGGAAAACCGCTTATAAATTATACTAAGTGATGTTTTTTGAAAAAGTAAAATTGCGGAAAGTTTTTTGTGATGGGTAGGATTAGGGGTAGAGGATTGAATATACAGTTTGTACAGTATAAAATCATTGTCTATGGAATGTCCCCATAAAACATGGAAACCCAACGCGTGTGTGTGTACATACTTGGAGGGCCAAATATCCTCACTTATGTAGTGAAATATTATGACAACGACTAGTGAGGACATTTTACTGGTCCTCACTAGTTAAAAAGGCTTATAAATTGGCCAAAATATGTTTTCATTTAAATCTAGTGTTTTGCACAGGTTTCTGTGATGGACCAGGGGTTGGGTTAGGCCATAGAAAATATCATTAACCTGATATAAAATCGGTGGAAGTCAATGAGATGTCCTCAATAATATAGTGAAACAAACAGGTATGTGTTTTCCCCATACAGTAAAAGTGAATGGAGTCCAATTTTGTTTTGGAAAGTCATACAGCATTAGAATAACATGGCCATGTGTAATTATGAAAGAATTTTAATTTTGACATGAACTATGCAATATCTTAATACACAAATTGATACACAAATTATGAAAATTTGTTTCTTTTAACATCACATCCATATATAATTACTATTGATATATCATTCCTAAATTATATTTGTTAAGATGTGCATCAGAGGGATAACAAAATATTAAATAACAACAATAAAATATTGTTAATAATATAGGTTGTTTTATAGGTTGTTAGAGTCGAATTGACACAGTGGTTTAAATGTTTTATAAACAAAGTTTGTAACATTTAGAACATTTATAAAGAAAATGTAAAAATGATCTACTCAATCATCTTGAGAGAAGGCCTATATATTCATAGCTGACTCACTTATGGTTTCTCGTCAGTTTTTTGCATCCCTCCACCACCATTATTCTATTTTTGTGTTTCACAAGAAAGTAATACAGGTTTGGAAAAAAAAAATATGACACATGTCATTTTGTGTGAACTATCCCTAGTGTAAATATGTTTCTAATGCAGCAAGCATCCTGTCAAAAAAAATTAAGAATTTTTATATTATATTGCAATTACAGTGAATGGGATTCAGAGTTAAGCTTCAAAACTAATCCAAATGCGCCAAATGAATAATAAAAGTAATAATAAAAGTAGCCAAGACAACTGGCACAGTTCTCCAAGTAATATAACAGATTTTCTTAATGAATGGAGAAAACTGAGTGATTCTTTCACTTATTATCCTCTCTATGGAGAGACTACCGCCACAACAGAATCGCTGAGTCAAACTTGATAGTCAGGATGCGTTTCACAAATCAAATATGGTCGCAATGAAGTTCAGTGGAATTTATGACTATAGTTATCTAACGATGCTTTTGGGAAACACACCCCAGATCTATCAAATTCGTGAATAATTCATTCACAGTATTTTTGTAAACAAAAACAAATGATTCATTAAAAAGATCAGCTCAAAAGAATAATTTGTTCACAAATTGGATCATGAACTTGCATAAACACGCCATATACCTGAACGTTTGGAATGAATTATTAAGATTTAAAGTTTGTCTGTAAAGTACACAAAGCTATTGGCTTTATAAAACATTACTTAATGCATGATTAATTGGATGTTTATTCTATGAGGATTTCGTGTTATTTTTCAAAGACCAAAGTTACTTAAAATTCTTAAATATTAAACCTAGGCTAATGATAACCATACAAAGCTCAATGTATGAGTAAATAGGAAAATAAAATTTTCAAAGACCAAGAACAACTTAGGCCTACCTCAAGATACTTTTTCAGAAGTTTTGTTGCAGGTAGACATAGCTTGCATTGCACTGTGATGTTACGTCCTTTTTCATGTTTATAAGTAAAATTATCTTTGAATTTCCACGAGAGAAATGCATTACGCGCTGTTTTCCCATCCATTTTTGCGTGCTATCGCATATCTGCAGGTTGATAACTGAACAGGCTGCGCGCGAGTTTTTTTTTTTTTTTTTTTTTTTTTTTTTTTTAAAACAGTCGGAGAATCATCAACAATTGCCGCGTTGGTTAAAAATCCTTAAACAGCTTACGTTAATATTAAATGAAATAAATGACATTAAAATTCAATGTAATCACTTTGGTAATCTAAAATACTTTTTGAATGTAACTGTAATTTGATTACCATCTATTTAAAATGTAACTGTAACGAAATACAGTTACTCAAATTTTGTATTTTAAACACGTAACGTCGTTACATGTATTTCGTTACTCCCCAACCCTCTGGATAAGCATATGCCTTTGTAGTAGGGATGCAAAGATACTTTTTTTTTTTAAGGTAGAGTTTGAGTAGTGACACTTTTGGGTACTCACCCCAAACTTGTATTTTAGTAATGCTGGTTTACTACTATTTTTTTTTTTCTTTTTTTTTTTTTTTCAATGAAACAATTTATTGAAAATTAAATAGTAATTACATGGAAAAGAGTGATCTGTACATTAAAAATGCCTTCCATTCATTTTCCTTATAGGCGGTTGTGGATGAAAATGGAAATTGTCCACTTTCAAAAGTCCAGAAGAACTTTATCTGTGATCACTGCTACGGGGCCTTCAGGAGTGGATACCACCTGAAGAGACACATTCTCATCCATACTGGTATGAATATCACAGATTTAGGGAGGTGTAAATATTGTACATATTTATCATGTTAGATTTTGGTGATATGCCCGTGTGTTCTGTTGTTTTTCTCACAGGAGAAAAGCCGTTTGCTTGTGCCGTGTGTGACATGAGATTTATTCAGCGTTACCACTTGGAGCGACACAGCCTCACTCACACTGGTACGACTTCTTCCGCTATGCATCTGTGTTCTGACTTTAAACAGTGCCTGTTACCTTCAGCATTGGTGATTTGACAAATAATGTATTTTTAGAAGGCAAATTATTCGATTCCATTATTGAGCAAATTCATAACACATAAGTGTTCAAGTGTGACAAAGCACAGCTGATGTAAAATAACTACTCTGCAAGTGATGTGCAATTTCATGTTACTGCCACAGATGGTGAAAGTATGGAAAAATAAAAAAGGTAATTGCGACTTTTTGTCACAATTCAGACGTTTTTCTCAGAATTAAAGAAGATTATAACTCGCAATTGCAAGTTTGTATCTCGTAATTCTGACGGTTTTCCTCAGAATTGTGAGATAAACTCAAGAAATTGCAAGAAACAAGTCAGAATCATGAGATGTAAACTAGCAAATTAAAAAGTAATTGTCTTTTTATCTCACAATTCTGACTTTATTTCTCATTATTGTGAGAGAAACTCGAAATTGCAAGTTATAAAGTCAGTTAAAAAGATAATAAAAATTCGCAATTACCTTTTTATTTTTTATTCTGTGGCAGAATCAAACTTCCATATGAAGGAGAGGTTCTGTAGTGCAGTTTTTATGCCAAGTCTGTTCCCTGTACATTAGATGTGATGCTTTTTTTTTTTTTTTGCTTTTAACTGTCATTTAATGACTTTTGTAGTAGTGGTGATCAGACACACTTTCATCACAAAAAGTTGTATGAACACTGTGCGAAACTTGACTAGTTGAGCATTTTTCTGAAGTAGGCACTAGAGCAAAAATCATGTACTATATCTTAAAGCTGCTAAACCCTTGCGGGTGTATTAAGCTTAACATTTGTAATTAACAGGGTTTTGAGTCTGTGTAGACGATCATTGAATTTGCCACTCTGTGCATTTAGGGGTGAAGCCATATGCTTGTTCCATGTGTGACATGCGGTTTTTCCAACGTTACCACTTGGAGAGGCACAGCCTCACTCACACTGGTATGTGTCATTACATTGGACATTATTTCAAAAAAATATTTGCTTTTTACACTATTACACACTTTAAACATGAAATGGCAGAATCTTTGTTTACATGAGCTATAATTAAATGCACACAAATCCGATCATCTTGTTTTTGATCTACATTGTAAAAATCCTGTAAGGTGCTCTCATTACTCTTTTCAGTGATATAAACCCAGAATGGATACTCATGTATTTAAACAGAGTTACAGATCATAGCCGTCTACACAGAACAAAATCTTTTTTTTTTTTATTTAAGATTAAGGTTTTGCTTTCACACCAAGTACACAAAACACAAGTGTAACATACTTTTAAATAGCTGTTGCACTAAAGCTATTCACAATGCATTTTAAATTTCTTTGTCTATTTTTAGCATTTGCGCCATTAGAAAGTTGACCCTCTAAATGAAAAGTAGATTTAAAGTTATGGCAGGAATGCTTTTCGACAGGCTTTTAGACTCATTGGAAGTTTCAGAATATTTTTAGATATATATAGACATCCATTAAAACAGAATCCAGTAGTCTGCTAGTCTGACTGCCTAGTTTCTAGTTAGCAAAATTGCTGTACTTTTGAGTAAGTTATCATATGATGTTATGCAGAACTACAATTTGAAGACAGCTTATTGACATTTTGTTCTACATTTAGGCGTCAAACCATATGCTTGCACCATGTGTGACATGAGATTTTTCCAAAGATACCACCTTCAGCGACACAGCCTCATTCATACGGGTACAAGTCATCTCTTACCCATGCGCTGCTGCCGCTGTCTGCATTGCTTTTGTTTGTTTGACTGGCATTTTTGAACCATGCAGTGTTACGCTCGCTCTGCAGTTCTACAGCTTTCTGCTTTTGCTGAGAATTCCTGCACATCGCCATGCACATGGGCCTCGTTGCCTCTGTTGCCTTTTTAGCATGCTAGATATCGTCTGCATGATGTCTGCTTTGTCTGTCAGGCAATCGCAAGTCCCTGTTCACGCTTCATATTTAATCTTCGCAAAAACTACTTATCTATTTCACCTTTATATTTGAAAGGGGCCCTGCTGATCTTTGTTCTATAACGGCTAATTTCCATGAACAAATGCATGTGATTATTGTTGGGTTTTGGGCAGACATACTGAAGGTACTCTCAAGGTATAGCTCCCTTCAACATATTATTAAAGAATGGCATCTTTTGTATCCCCCCCCCCCCCAACTCCACCATTTGAGATGCATTTTTACTAGGGCTGCCCCCTAATAGTCGACCAGATGTTAGTCGATGAGAAGAGGCTTGGTTGACCAAATTTTAATTGGTCCGGTTGGTCGCAAAAAAAAAAAAAAAAAAAAAAAAAAAAAAAAAACACCACAGGAAGCAGCGAAGTCACACAGTCCGTAACGAACCCATTGTTAACACGGCTGGTCCATGTGGTAATTACAGTATATCGGACAGAAAATCCAAAGTGTAGGATCTTTTAGAGAGGGTAAAGGATAACCCTAAAAACATGACTTGCAAACGTTCGCCTGTCATTCATTCATTGACCGGCTTGTTATTTGAAACATGTAAGTAGTAGCGTAATGCTAGCCACTTTACATGGCCGCTCGCTCTAAACTTTAACGTTAACCTAGATAATTTGGGCTATCATTAGGCATATATCCAAGTTTTTGAGTGAAAGCGCTGAAATGCGCATCCACTGTACTGCAGAGATGAGAGTCTGCGTCGTCAACTTCATCTTTGCAGCGACACTGACTCAGAAAACGCTAGTTATTTCCATAAACATGTGACTAGTCAACTAATGGCTTAAATGACTACCAGTCAACTAGGAAAATCTTTTGGTGGGGGCAGCCCTAATTTTTACCATGCAGTCAAAATCTCATTGTCAAACCCTGGCAATCATTGTTCATGTAGATATTTCATATTAAGTCTTAAGCTCATTTACAAATTTCATAGTTTTACATTTGAAATGGAGCAAACAGTTTGTCTACCAGTTGCCAGTCTTAAGTGATATCTTCTGCATTGACTTCATACCCAATTTGGACTTGGCAGTATGGCGATATATGTATTATGATGGTATAAAATGTCAGCCTCAACAGAATTTTCTGTTTTGTGTATATATGTGGTATGCAAATATTCGTAGATGTGGCTAACTCAGTTTCATGTACACATAAGACTGAGTGAGACAAAGAAACATGGAGAAAGATAAACAGAGATCAGGAGAACTAGGGTTGGGCAATATGATGATAAATATGGTGATGATATAAAGTGTCAATCAATAGAAATGTTGCTATATTGTTTATATTGCGATATGTAAATATATCCACACAGCGCAGGACTGCTTAAAGTTTTCGACATGTTAGAGTGAGTGAGTACCGAATTGAGTTACCTTTCATGACTTATTGAGCTTGAATGCTCAAATACACACAGAATTGTCAAAATTAAAAAAAAAAAAAAAAAAAATTCTTCAAATTGTATTTTTACTGTAAAAATGAGTGAAAAACATTAAGGAATACTAATCAATCAAAACATCAGTCAAAACTCTTTAAAACATTCCAGGATTTTTCTCCATATAGTGGACTTCATCGGCCTGTCCAAATTGCAGTTTCAATGCAGCTTCAAAGGGCTCTACATGATCCCAGACGAGGAATAAGGGTCTTGTCCAGCGTCGCGATCGGTCATTTTCTAAAAATAAAAATGTATATACTTTTTAACTACAAATGCTCGTCTTGCACTGCTCTGCGATGCTCCATGCATGACATAATCACGTTGGGAAGGTCACGTGTGACATAGGCGGAAGTATCCTGGAAAACTCCAGCTCATTTTCTCCTCCAACTTCAAAATCGTCCGACATCGTTGTTTTGCCTTTTTTTTTTTTTGTAAATGCCATTTGACTTAGTCTTTGCATGTTCGCTTTGTAGACACTGGATCGGTACTTTCGCCTACGTCACACGTGAATTTTCCAGTTTGATTACGTAATGCGTGGCACATCGCAGAGCAGTGCAAGATGAGCATTTGTGGTTAAAAAGTATATAATTATTTATTTATTTTTCTGAAAATGACCGATCGTTTCGCTAGATAATACCCTTATTCCTCGTCTGGGATCGTGTAGAGCCCCTTGAAGCTGCACTGAAACTGACATTTGGACCTTCAATCCGTTGAACCCCAGTGAAGTTCACTATATGGAGAAATATATATATTTAAGGAATATTTTCTTCAAAAACCTTAATTTCTTTTTGACTGAATAAAGAAAGACATGAACATCTTGGATGACATGGGGGTGAGTAAATTATCAGGGAATTTTAATTCTGAAGTCAATTAATCCTTTAAGAAACCATATCTTTGCTGATTAAAATGAATATTGTCAATTCAGAGCTAGTATCCACACAGCAGACAACTGTTGTAGCTTATCCACATTATGTGCATGAAACAGACGCTGAACAATGTCAAAACGTGCCATTGGAGAAGCGCTAATTAAACGTCTGTTTCTGTCACTGATTTCGGCCCTCCAAAACCGTTTCAGCCCGTAAATTTTAGGTAGATGAATTTTCAGTGCATCCCTATTAGCGTAAAATAAAATTCTTAATATTGTAAGATTTTTACTTTCACCCCTACTTCCAGTCATTCATCCAATTCAGTCAAATCAACATCCATCCTGGTGTGTAACACTCACTTTACAAAATCAATTTTTGATGGATATTATTTTTCTTGTTGAATATCATATTTCATGTATTAGCACATGGGTTATGGGTCAGTGCCCCATTTAGCTGTGTAACCATCTTTCATGCGCTTTCTATGTGCTTGCAAGCTTGCATTGCGCTCTGTTCTTATGAAGCATGCGATTTCAGCAATGTCTATCAACATGCAGCTCCTATATTGACATAAATGTGTTGCATATACATGGTTTAAATCTTACACATGATTTGCTCTGTGCATTTAGGGGTGAAGCCGTATGCTTGCTCCATGTGCGACAGGCGTTTTTTCCAACGTTACCACCTGCAGAGACACAGCCTCACTCATACGGGTATGAGCCGTCTCTCCTTACCCTTTGAATTGTTCTACCTGACTACACCGATGCACAGCTTAGCACTGTTGCCAACTTGGCAGTGTTTGTCAATATATTCGGACATATTTTTCTCCAACTGTTGCCTTTGCAATACAGACAGTTGTACATTTGTTTTTTGTTTTTTTACCTGTTTGAAACATTCAACAAGATTATAGAAGATTGTAAACGGGGAACAGATTGCAAACATGGGGGAACATCCAAATATGTCCTCATGTTACTAACTCAAAAGTTGGCAGCAATGCTTTGTACACATTACTTTTTATAGTTTATAACAAGACACAAACAAAACCGTTTTCAAATATAGGTTTGGCTGCAACAAACTCGAGTTTGGGCATAGTTACAGACAATGCATTGGGGTGTTGGACATACTGAAAGTTTTTATTCATCAAAACGTAACACTCCGGTACTCTGTGTTTAGGGGTGAAGCCATATGCTTGTTCCATGTGTGACATGAGGTTTTTTCAGCGTTACCACCTGCAGAGACACAGCCTCACCCATACGGGTATGAGTCCAAGGGGGCAATGCACATTAAAGCATATTAAACACTTTAGTCTGCAGCCTTCACTACAGACATGGCAATCACACTCTCCATGGTTCTCCATGTGCATTATAGCTTTTTTTGACCAAAGAAGTAAACATTTTATTTTTCTTTGTCATCTGAGTTGCACCAATTTTATTTACTTGTCCCCATAAACTATTACTTTGTTTATTTAGGGGTGAAGCCATTTGCTTGCACAATGTGCCCCATGAGGTTTTTTCAACGTTGTCATCTCCAACGACACAGTCTCACCCACACGGGTATGTGTCATGTCTTGAAATTGCAGGCCCATTCTCAGGGAACTGTACCATATCTCGGCACAGCGTTTTTTGTTTTTTTTTTGTTTTTTTTTTAAATGTTTTTATTTAAAGAAGTTTCTGCTGAACCTCCAAGAAATGATAGTTTCCTACCTCTGGCCCAGTGGACATTTCTTAAACTCTAACCACACCTCCAATACTAAATTTGCAGTACAAGTTTCTAGTAATTATTTATTGTTACTAACCCTAAAGCGCTATTATTTAAATCCTGTCACAGGAAAATTAGAGTCCTTATGCTTATAGTTTGAAAAAGATAACTGGTATTTTCACTTTGGGTGTGTTCAAACTTGTTCTCTTGGTTCTTTTGGTCTGGTCTTGCTTAGCGTTTGCACTATCATTTTTAAGACCAAACATAATGATACAAAAAAAAAAAAAAGCTTTTATGACACATGTTTTGCAATGGAGTTTACTGAACGTCCAAAACAATGCTGTGTGCTGGACTAAATGCGTTCGTTGTATGCTTTGTATTTTTACCCTGAAGAGCTTACAAAATGTGCAAAGGAGTCAAAACAGTGGCAGGATTTCCTCCATTACACACAAAAAAGATCTGCTGCAAGAAGACGCATTTCAGACACCTGTACTGAACTGTAATGGCCAACATTGCTCCTATGACGACAAAAACCAGGTCACATCCTGTTTTTGGTTCATTTAGATGTCTTTGGTCTGTTGTGTTCATATTTTAGTTGGAGCCACAGTTTTGTTTGGTGTGCACCAGGGTTCGGATGGCAGCATTCACACTTCAAATGAACTGCACTAACAGAGCAATCACACCAGAGTTCGTATTACTCGAACCAAACCTGCCAAGTGTGAACACACCCTTAGTTTCTTTGTGCCTTGAAATAATGCTGCCTTCATATGGAAAGTGGGAGCAATAATTTAGATAGCACTTCAGAAGTCATAATCATGAGTATTTTTATGTTCAAGTGTTCAAGTCTGATATAATAGGAGACATGGAGAACCCCAGGTTTGTTGTAGCATATGCATTTGGGAAATCCTATTTTGACACTGTAATGCATGTTAAACCAACAGAAGCATAAATCAGGCTTAATAATAAAAAAAAAACATAACTCCATTTCTCTTACATTATTTTTTGTACAGTGATCACATACCCCAAAATGGGGTTTAAGGTCAGTGCAAAGATGGCTCATAATGGCCTTAACTAGAAAATAATGGCACACAAAATTAGTTTCTGTACTTTGTGCCAGGTGTAAAATTAATTAAAAATTTTACACCTGGCACAAAAAACCTTCCCCTTTAACACTGATGAAATAGCTTAGCCCAGCTGATAAATAATGAAATACTGGTAAAGGCTATCAGAGAAACTTTTCTGTGAACAATGCTGGCAAAATACAATGTGGCAAGTTAGAAATAATTATTTTAAAATGGTCTGTATCGAGATCAGCATGTCTGGTTGTTGGAAGAATGCATGT
The DNA here is from genome assembly GCA_039654765.1 of Mylopharyngodon piceus. Taxonomy (NCBI): domain Eukaryota; kingdom Metazoa; phylum Chordata; class Actinopteri; order Cypriniformes; family Xenocyprididae; genus Mylopharyngodon; species Mylopharyngodon piceus. Next base: position 25,763,999 of record CM077452.1, on the reverse strand, counting down.
GTGAGTGCAAGATACTGCAGAAAATCACACCATAAACAATCACAAAATTACAAATGTTTGTGTAGAGTTATTGAATTTTAAATTCAATAAAATGTTGCATCAAGCATGATCACGAACAATCATCTTTTTGATTGTTGGTGTAACGTCTGAGTACTCGTGTTCATGCTTACTATATCACTTTAAATATGATATCAGAATGATTAAACCACTATTTCTAAAAGTCCCCAAGAAATCATTTTTGTGCCTTTTAGTATGAATATGTTAGCCTTAAGGCTATCTGTTAACTAGTGTGCTCCACAACGACAAAATTCGCATTTAGCGAGTCAGTATTATTGTGATAGGGACTCGAGCGGTCACAAGGAGAATCACACCAAGATGTAAAAACGGGAGCAATGTTGGGGTCCAGAAAGATGTTTATTAAAGTGGATGTGCAGATAAATATGGTTAAGAGAAATAAAACAGGTTATCAATAAAAACAGTCTAAAAACTAGAACTGTTAGGTGCTAAAACAGTACCAACTCTCCTCTTCAACTATTGAGGCCAGATTTTTAGTGCGCTCAAGCAACGCTATAGTAACTTTGTTCAAATTCTCTTAACATGATCCGTCCTCCAATCCTCCCTTCCACTAGTGACGGCTGCCTTAAATACACACATTTTCCTGGAGCATACCATTTTTCTAAAATTAACTCTTGCCTTACCATATGATTAATAAATAGATACACAAGATGATTAAGAACAAGACTTAAAAAGTCAATAAATAGGATGAAAAAAACCAACAAATGATTTTGCACAAACATTTCTATAAACAGCTAAAATGAGCACTCTCATACAGTTTGTGCTCTCTTTAAGGCCACACCCACTCAGCTAAAACAGGAAATATAAAACAGCAAACCCCACGTAAATATTATAAAATGCATAGGAACAGTAAGAACACAGTAAAAACAGTGATGGAAGACAACTTCAAGGTCTTTCCATCACAATTATATATTAGTTTTTACCACATCAATACTTTTTCCAAAAAGATCATTCATTGGGCACAAATGGCACCATTTCCTGAGAATGAGCCTACTGTAGTGAACACTGTTTTTAGGGGACAAGTGTAGAAACATGACTTTTACCCAGTTTGCATGGAGGCTTTAGTTGTTTTTTGTTTTGTTTTGTTTTTGTCATTTTTTTAATTTATATATAATATAATATAATATAATATAATATAATATAATATGTGTGTGTGTGTGTGTGTGAGAGAGAGAGAGAGAGAATTAGCATTCTAATATGTGGGATTTTTTTTGTGGCTTTTTCCCTTGTTAATGATATTGTTATTTTTGATCATGAAGTTACTTCGTTGAAGCTGATATCCGCAAGTGCATTCTAATACCAGTACTCTGCATCTAGGGGTGAAGCCATTTGCTTGCACAATGTGTGATATGAGGTTTTTCCAACGCTACCATCTCCAGAGACACACCATCACCCATACGGGTATGTGTCGTCTCTTTGTACCCCTCTGCTGGTTCTCTTCAGCATGTAGAAGAAATGAACATAAAATAATGTTCAAAATGATGAGCTTTTGCCATTATATGTTTGAGATTTTTGTAAGGGGAGCAGTCAAGCACCACATTCCCCTCAACTACACCCAAAGAGCATCAGTCATGGGCATTCACATGAAGAAAGAGTTTCTTAATTTCAAGTTTGACAAAATTACAGTAGTTTGTGTTTGACTTGTTGTAGTAAGTCCATTGTTTTAAGAGTACAATATATCCTCTCTCTTTTTTGTACTTGTTATTTGGAAGACACTAAACTTTCAGATTAAGGTAGTAGGTAGTTATTTTACACATGCAAATACAAATTATCTTTACATTTGAAGCCTTACCCATTCTTTACATTCATGTTCTTTGTGAGAGAACAAAAAGGTTTTCAGGGAATCATAGACAATAATCAGCATTGCTTGCTTTTCGCTGCAAAGTTTTGAAAGAACATTTTCAGTTGTTATAGAGGATGAAGCGTCTTCATCACTGTCAATTACAACTACAGTCAATTAATGATGGGAGAGATTTCTGTATTTGGCAGTAATTATGTAAATATGAATTTCCAACATTGACCTTAATGACCTTTGTTGGAGAGTTAATGTATAATTGGACTGAAACTCTTGCTCAGAACTAACCATGATGTAGTTGTACTAACATAACTGGGTCAGAATGTAACATTAGGCTGTTATCTTTGATTCTCAGATGGAATTTTGTTAGATTGTGTTATTGAGACGATGCGTTTGGTTAATATTTTGCTTTGGTCATTTAGGGGTGAAGCCGTATGCTTGTTCCATGTGTGACATGCGTTTTTTCCACCGTTACCATCTGCAGAGACACAGCCTCACTCACACGGGTATGTGTCTTTCTGTCTTACCCCCCCCCCCTTAGATGATATCTGAGCTCCACTGACATTGTTGGAAAATTAGAAGTATATAATATATATATAATATATATATATTTATGATTCCACTAAATCAGCTTATCTTTGTAAAATGACAGCTTTTCAAATATCTGAATGTACACTTTTAACATTAGTCAATCAAGCATTATTATGATATGATAATTAAACACTATTTAAACACTATTTAGTAATTAGAACTAAAACTTTGTAACCATGTATGAATGCATATTTGTCATTTTAACTGAACTTAGGACTGGTGCTTAAGATATTGTTGGTCATTCAGTGTTTCTGTAAAAAAAAAAAAAAAAAAAAAAAAAATGGATAATAGTAATCAATAATAGTTATTATTATTATTAAAAGACAATAATACTACTACTAATATTACAACTAATAACAAGATACAACACACTAAAAACCCATCACTTCTCTTCAGAAGTCATTTATTAACTCACTGGAGTCGTATGGATTACTTTTATGATGGATGGATGCATCTCAGTTTGATCAAGAAAAAAAAGAGAAACCTCTTCACAAAAGATAGAAATGCCTAAAACTACAACAGAGTTTTTAGCTTTAGTTTTTTAGCCAAACCAGAGAAAAATCATTTCCAGATTTCTAAGGTGGCGGCACTGCTGTGCACTTCATGTTTTGTAGATACTCGGTTTGTGAGCTCCTTGTAGCATTCTATGCATAACTAGCACTGTTTGGCTGATGAGACTGTAGTGAAAAATTGTTTTTTTTTTTTTTTACATTCTTACATATACATTCTTACATATTTGTTGAGCAGTACTCATGAGTGCTTGGTTTAAGTTAACAGCTGGCATTAAGGTTAATACACTGCTACTTTGTGCATTTAGGGGTGAAGCCTTATGCTTGCTCCATGTGCGACATGCGTTTTTTCCAACGTTACCATCTACAGAGACACAGCCTCACCCACACGGGTAGGTGAAATCTCTGTTTATGTGTTTATTTATCTGTTAAAACTACAACAAACTCGAGTTTGTATTCTCCCAATAGCTTAAAATATATTCAGTAGGCATAAAATGAAACAAAAATGATCCACGCTGGCGATAATGCCACCTCTTTTTTTTTTTTTTTTTTTTTTTTTTTTTCTCATGACTGACACTTTAGTTTGGGAAACACATTCACTATTAACTATGACTTTTGCTTCAATAAACTCCTAATTTACTGCTTATTAATAGTTGGTAAGGATGTAGAATATGGTCATGCAGAATAAGATACTAATATCTGCTTTATAAATACTAATAAACAGCCAATATGCTAGTAATATGCAAGCTAACAAGCAACTAGTTAATAGTGAGAATTGGACCCTAAACTAAAGTGTTACCGAACCATGTTTGTAAATGAAGATGTCATAAAGCATATCTGTTTTACTGGAAATGTTATAGAGGTGATTATCAACAGGCGTGGTTAACAACTAATACTTTGTGGCACACTTTTTTTTTTTGTTAAATATAAAATGAATATAATATACAATTAATACATCTAATTAATGCATCTGCTTTGAAATGAAGTTCTGCAGATGGACTTGCTATATGAGCTATATATATATATATATATATAATAATTTTTTTTTTTTTTTTTTTTTTTACCTAAAATGCCATATTAATAGAAGCACATACATGAACTGTTGGTGCTCTGTGCATTCAGGGGTGAAGCCGTATGCTTGCTCGATGTGCGACATGCGGTTTTTTCAGCGTTACCACCTGCAGAGACACAGCCTCACTCATACGGGTATGTGTCATCTCAAACCCCTGTCTTTTTGTGCTTAAAGTTAGTTTTCTGCATGCTAAATGACTTTCAATTCAGTTTGCGCGGCAACCATTTTCAGCTTTTTAAGTCAAAGTCAACAACATTTCATAATTGAATTAATAGTGCTACATGAAGTTACTACTTTAGGTGCTATTTTATTTTGCACTTCATACTAAGGTACAGAGAACAACTATCACCATCACTATGACCTGAATAATTGCTTGAGTTGATTTTGAAATGAGATTAGCATAAATGTACTTTAGCTGCCCAAATGTTTTTTTTTTTTTTTGTTTGTTTGTTTTTGATATTGAGGTGGTCAGGGTTCAGTACAGCTCTATCGTGAACATTTGTGGCTTAATTTTGATGACTACAGAAGATCAATTTGACTCGTCCCTTATGAACTGAATAAAAAAGGAGCCCCAGTAGACCCAGAAACATCATTTTACTATACTGTTTGGAAAGATTTCTTTAAAAGATTCCATTTAAAACCACCCAAGTGCGAACTGTAATGAGTAAAATGGACATCATAGCTGTGTCCCCATTCAGAGGCTGCATCCTTCGAAGTGCGCGAAGCCTTTGTTAAAAGGGACGGTCTAGCCTTTGAAAGATTGCTCTTGTCACCTAGCAACTGTGACAGCTGCCGTTGACGAGCGCCAGTAACATTTGGTCTGGACTTTTTTGAAAGTTAGATTCAAAACAGGGTTCACAACATGTCTAAATATGTTCACCTTGGTCCATTTATGTACATAATCGCATCTTAAGGCCAATTCACACTGCGCCGACAGTCACCAGATTACAGCACTTCACTTCTCAGACATTCTAACGCCGACAAAAACAAAAACAAGCGCCGACAGACTACGACAGGGATAACGCGCTAATCAAACCAAACCCGAAGAAGTGCCTGTTACTATCTGACGGTGCGTTGTGAATTGACCTTTAGTAAGATATGTCAACATCTGAAACGCTTTAAAGTTTTTACATTTGTATCGTTAGATATTTGAGTAAGTTGAAACCCAATACTTAAATTTAAAAGTGTAATCTGGCATATTCTCTCAAAAAAAAAAAAAAAAAAAAATCCAGTCATCTCTGGCGTGCAGTGAATCTTGGGATAGGCGACGCTACGAAGGATCCACTCGTTCTATCCTTCGTGAACCAGGAAATGAAGGATGCATTTGTAGGCCGCATTTGAAAGATCCTTCAAAATAGGACAGCCTTCTTCATGCCGCTGTGACGCATTCAGCTTTCGAAGGATGCAACCTCTGAATTGGGACACAGTCAATGTCAGCATGCAGAACAATTTAGGAAAAAAAAAATCAATAGCATGTTCCACATTTTTAAACGGCATTAACAATTGTTTGATACTTTGAATGTTTTGTAAAGGCGTTCACTAAAAATTGACTCTACATTTAGGGGTGAAGCCATATGCTTGTTCGATGTGCGACATGCGGTTTTTCCAACGTTACCACTTGGAAAGACACAGCCTGACTCACACTGGTATGTGTCCTTTCTTTGTACCCCAATTTACTAAGTATTCCTGGATTGGAGTTTGTCTATATTGTGTGGTTGAGGTGTTTGGGGGGGGGAACAATGAGATAACAATTACTTATTTAAATGAATGGCCAAAATAGGATCTCTATTACTTTTGAAATATTAATTAGCCATATCCTACATCATAAAAGATTTGCATCAACATCAGGGCATTTAAAAACATTTTTACCTGCATTTGGGGGCAAGTTTTGCGAGTCATTTCAGACTTGCTTGATAGCATCAGGTTTATCTATGTAGTTGCTCCTGCCCCATGTTTCTCTGTGGGGTTGGTTGTTTTTGTCTGTATCAAGTTTTTTTGCATTCACTTAGCAAAATCAATTAGATAAAATGACTCTAGCTGTTTCTTTTTAACCATTTTTAAGCTCAATTATGTTTATTCTCCAAGCAGAAAGAATATAATCAAGTCTCAAAGCAGGTTTCTGATCTTTAAAACCAAAACCCCAGTGTGCCACTTTACAATCAAGCAGTTTTTCATTCCATATGAAACATACTCTACAAACTCGAGTTTGTATGAAGTCTTCTACTTTGTCTAAGCATGAATATACTCTGTATTTGTGCTTTCATTGAAACCCATATGACAAGTCTCGATCCTTACATGACAATCTGTGTTTCAGAATCTTAATTTGTGTGTTGTTGTGGCATGCTGTGAGAATGAAGGTGTGGGGTGCTTTAATAAAGACTGTTTTTCTCTGATAGGAGAGAAGCCGTTTGCTTGTGACATGTGTGACATGCGGTTCATTCAGAGGTACCATCTGGAGCGACACAAGCGTGTTCACAGTGGTGAAAAGCCTTACCAGTGTGAGCGCTGCCAGCAGGTAAGAACACGCTTTATAACATGGGTTTTTTAAGGCAAAACAAGACCTATTGTTGATACTGTAGTTAGAAGAATACTGTATGTTGGGAAGATTGAGTAGTTGTTATTAAAGGGTTGGCTCAAAATGAAAATTCTGTCATTAGTTACTCACCCTCATGTCGTTCCAAACCCGTAAGTCTTTCGTTCATTTTCGAAACACAAATTAAGATATTTTGGATGACAGAATGCTGTCAGATTTCTTTCCATAGACTGCCTTTGCAACTGAAACTTTGACACTTCAAAAAGTTCATAAACAGATCAGAAAACTAATCCATATGAATCAAGCGGTTTAATCCAAAGTTTTTTAAGAGACTCGATCGCTTTTTATGATGAACAGATTTAATTTAGGCTTTTACTTGGATATAAACATTGATCAGCAAACATAAACAGAAGCTCAACCTAACCTGAATGACGTACAAGAACAAACCTCTTCCGGAAGCTCAAATGTGCTACGTAACCAGTGAGGTTCATTCTCGTGTGTTGGACCCATTCACACCAAGAACGATAACTATAAAGATAACGATAAAGATATAGTTTTAAAATTGTTCTAAATATAAAAGAATAGCAGTGTCCACACCACAGCTATAACGCTAACGATATAGAGGAACGATACGGTTGGGATCACTTTCAGAACGATTTTTTTTCCAGCTGTTGAACGATAAAACACTGACAGCCAATCAAAATTCATTTTAATTTAAGGGCTTGTGCATTTAAAATGGCAGACGTCATTGTAGAGAAGTTAATTGCCGAGGTCCAAAAAAAAGCCACCACTGTTTGACAAGTCAAACCCCTTTTTCAAGGATACTTTACAGAAAATGGATACATGGAAAACAATCGGTCATACCCTTGGAATAAATGGTGAGAAGTATTAACGATGAGATGCAAGGCTAGCAAACAGTGTAACATAAAAATTAGCTCAGGTATTTAGCGCTAGTTTCGACAACATTGTCCAGCTTCCTTTGAAGTTGCAGCGAAAGAGACTAGGCGTTGTTTTTATTCCGCTATATTGACTTTGTCAGCTAAATTCACTGTTAGATTAGATCAATAAATTGACTGTTAGTATTAGATCGATTACACTAGCTATTCACTTGAAACATAGCATGCTGAGGAAATCTGCTGGTAAAAGCCGTGTAAATGCAACAAGAACAGCAAAAACTTGTACACACTTTGAAACCGCAGCGCATGAGCTTAGAATAAACAGACCATTATCGTTCGTTGATGTGGACACAAATATAGTTATTGTTATAGTTATTTTATAGTTATCATTCTTGGTGTGAACGGGCCTTTACGCAGCACGTTTGAGCTTCCAGAAGAGTTTTGTTCTTGTGCGTCATTCAGGTTAGGTAGAGCTTCTGCTTATGTTTGCTGATCAATGTTTATATGCAAGTAAAAGCCTAAATTAAATCTGTTCATCATAACAAGCAATTGAGTCTCTTCAGAAAATTTGGACTAAACCGCTCGATTCATATGGATTAGTTTTCTGATCTCTTTATGAATTTTGAGAAGCGTCAAAGTTTCAGTTGCAAAGGCAGTCTATGGAAGGAAATCTGACAGCATTCTGTCATCAAAAAGATCTTCATTTGTGTTCCGAAGATGAACTAAAGTCTTATGGGTGTGGAACGACATGAGGGTGAGTAATAAATGAGAGAATTTTTATTTTGGGGTAAACTAACCCTTGAAGCTTTTTACATTGAATCAAGGCTACTCACCGCAAACATATTGTCAAAGAAAATGGTTCAGTGGTCGTTTGTGTTCTCCTTTGTAATCAAAATCTGCCTAAAGTACTGCTAGAACCAGACATTATCCAGCTGCGATGACCGAGAGCCTGCATTGTTACTTGTTCGTATTTTATGCCTTCATTCAATTTATATAGAATTTTTCCTGTAAGACTTTCGTTCATCTTCGGAACACAGATATTTTTAATGAAATCTGAGAGCTTTCTGTCCCTCCATTGACAGCCTATGCAACTACCACTTTCAAGCCCCGGAAAGGTAGTAAAGACATCATTAAAGTAATCCATGTGACCTCAGTGGTTTAACCTTCATTTTATTAAGCAATGCGAGTGCTTTGTTTGCTCAAAAAAAAAAAAACTAATATAATTTACCAACACAAGTTCAGGAGAGAACCACGACACGTGATGACATGAGAGCAGACGTTGTTGAGAGAACGTGTTGGAGATTAATATTTTGAAAATAAAGTGGTAAATTATGTTATGGGGAGAAATCGAACTCTGGGTCAGACAAAGCAATCAAACCAAGTGTGAAAGCACCCTAAATGAGAGCAAGGAAGAATAATTATTTTGGTGAACCAATATAACAAAGTCAAACTTCTCTGTGTTTTTCACTTTAAGAACTTCTCACGGACAGACAGACTGTTGAGACATCGGCGGTTGTGTCAGGGTCGCGGCGTGGCAAAAGTCGAGGCCCAGCCGTGTTCTTTCGCCCAGGAGCCTCCCCCAGCCCCTCCGTCCACGTGGAGTCCCCTTCATCCTGCCCCGGGCCGGCTCGCCGTCTGACACTATACTCTCCAGACAAGCCATGAGAAGACGGCACACCCAGACCTCTCTCTCAACGCTCCCGGCACTGCGGCCCCACCTGTTGACAGAGAGATGCGCTACAGAGAGGACGAGGGGGATTACCGTCTTTTGTTTCTTTATTGAGAAACACACAAGGTTCTCTTTTGATCATTGAGGGTTGTTTTATACTTTTTGGTAATATAATATGGGGTTAGAAGGGGTTTTATGGTACTTTTAAGACATGAGGAACAAAAAACACACCTAACATGGGAATTTCATGTGACTAACCAAAAAAAAAAAAAATGTGCAAAGGTACAACCCATCATCTGTCAACTGACACCTATTGATACACACTTTATGTAAGTTCAACAGCATTGTGTGGTTCAAATCAGCATCGTATGTGATGTATAGGCCTGCTGTAAAGTGCTAAGGGTTAGTACCCTACTGTCCTGAGGACTCAGGTAATGTCCCACTACCATCGCAAGATCCGTTTGTAACACTGTACCCATGTGTGACCATGTGGAAATGCACAGTGCGCTTCCATATATTAATTCATTAAGCATTCACAGGCTTTTTCTCAATGATAAACGTTTGATCTGATATTGTAACTATGTATGATTTTGAAAGATGTGTATATTACTATGTGTAACAGCTGGTTTGTTCTCTATCATTGCCGTGAACTGGTGGAAATGACACCATTAGCTGAGTTCTGCTCACAGGAAGTGACATCATTCACTTAATGACTGGGCAAATCTCACAGAACCTCTCAAAGCTATGTGTGGGTCATTGGTCCTCAAAATCACAAATTATATTTTGCATAAAGAAAATTAGGTATTTTTTTTAGGACCTTTAAGTACGTTATTTTCATGACTATTAAACACATTTTGCTCTAATGCAAAAATATTATTTTAAATATACTTTAAATGTATATATAAACTGGTAGTAAATATATTTAAATGTGTACTGCCTTTATGCAGATTTATTTAATGTTTTTTTTATTATTATTATTCATCAGTAAGTCATTATTGAGAATTACAGTAAAATGTTTGGGCGCTTTATATAATGAGAATTGAAGGGGTGAAATGTCACGGTGCAAAAGAATCTATTGGTCCTATAAATAGTCTTCATTTTCTATATGCTAAATATATATTTTCTGATTTTAGAGTGATATATGGCAGAGATATGTTCTTGTGAGATTCACTCAAGTATTGACTACACTGTTAATCATTTACACCTACATTACACGTTATGAAAACGTCCAAAAGACCCACAATATTATGTACAGATTTATATGTGCAACATATAATAAGATCTTGTGGCCTTAGGATGTGTTCATGTTTTTTTTTTGTTTGTTTTTTTTTTTTTACACCTTGGTTATAAAATAATTATATACATATTATTTTACTGAAATATTGACACGAGGACAGATACGCTGCCTTTTGTTTTCTTTCCAAAGTCATTTTAACATTATATTGCCTTGTGTTCAGGCACAGCTGTGTTGTTGTTTTCTTGATAACAAACCGATTTGTTCTTTTGTTGTTAGACTCGGTTATAATTTCGGAGTTTGACCAGGATAAAGTCAAGGTTTCCAGCGTGATTTAGCAGTGTTGTCTTACTCTAATGCGAGTCTGCAGTGTCTTCAGTACATATGGGCCACTAACAGAGGAAAATGGCAGAGATCTGATGTTATTGTTGTTCCAAATGATATTGTATTTGTCAGTTTCTTAACTTCTCATCTTATCGTTAACATGATATCTACTGTTTGGCGAGAGTCTCGTCTGTATTATTATTATTATTTTAGTTTTTGTTTTTTGTGCCGACGGACAAACTAGGGATTGAATTGGGCATTTCCTGCATCAGAATGCTTTTTGTTTATATGGCAACTAAAAGCAGAATATATCTTCAGAGGAATGTCTGCTGTTTATTGACAAAAGATTGCTGCATTTCTATGTAATGACTGATTTTCTTTTTCTTTTTAATGTTACATGTATGTTTATATAACTGAATTGGTTAAAACTCTTAGTTCTATAGCAACAAACTTTGTGTATTTTAAGGACCTTTTTATGCTAATATAATTTTTAAAAACACTGGAGAGACAAGTGTGTGAAATGATAAACTATATAGACATATATACAGTTGAATATACATTGTGTGTGTGTAGCATATTATATGCATAACATACTGTTAAGTTTTCGGCATATATTCCAACAAAATAACTGACTTCACACAAATGATCCTTTTATTATTACACAAGGCGCCAACATTCACTGATGCTCAAGGCAACACATTTTATAAAGAACCTAAATATCTTGTGTAGCTTTTTAAGGACCGTATTGAAATATGATCTTTTATCTGTTATCTGCAGGGGGCTTGTAAGACAAAGGAGACAAAAGGGTATGCACTCAACATGTATGTATGTACACACACACACACACACACACACACACAATTAGCCTGTAGTTACTAGATAAAGCCTCTGCAAAGCGTTGGGAACGATATTACAGTTTGCATACTTGGATATCCATGAGTCCAAAGTGAAAAGAAAGAAGCAATAGAAGTCGTACCTCCAAATTATTTTTGGGAGTTCTTTGGATGGAAGAAGAGACTGCATCAGTAGTACTTTAAAGCAGTTTGCTTTTTATTTCTTGCATGATATTGCAGACTCTGATGTAAAAACTTCACAGAATTCCTTTTCTTCATCTGAAGGTGTTTTCCCAAAACTTATGAATGCAAAAAAAAGGACAGGTTTTGTTATTTGTTACTTTAAAAAGACTTGAAACACTTCAGTGAAACAGTGAATTGTTTTTGTGTGGAGACAAGAGAGAGGCTTCCTTTATGCCTAAATAAAATACTACATAAAGTATGTGGTTTTCATATTTTACTTGGTATTCACTTTTAATGCAGGATTGCTTAGGCAGAAATTGGAGTAAAATTCTGATCAGAAAAAAAGTAGTGTTTTTCCTCAAACATTTAATATTGTACCCCTTTAGCCACCGTTTATTTTTTTAGCAGGAAAACATCAAAATTAAGGGATAATTTTACTTTAGTAATTACAAAAGCTTTTTCACCACTTGAGCAGCTTTGTGTTTTAATAATAATAAATATATAAAAACAAATACAGTATAGCCGTAAACGGCAGTCATCGGGTCCAAGCACCAATGGCGCATGTGGGCGATCAGCTGGTACAATTGAAATGTATCTTTTTAAGTATGAGTTCAAATGAGGGTGTTTTTTGTTTTTTCACATGTTGTTTTTTTAAAGCAAACTCCATCTTTAATCTTCACTGATGAAACAGGTTACAGCAACTGACCTCCGGAAATCACTCCCTCTTACTGAAAGAGAAGTCTTAAAGAAACCCTCTGTAATTTTTTTACTGTCATAATTTACACCGATCAGGCATAACATTATGACCACCTTCCTAATATTGTGTTGGTCCCACTTTTGCTGCCAAAACAGCCCTAACCCATTGAGGCATGGACGCCACTAGACCCCTGAAGGTGTGCTGTGGTATCTGGCACCAAGATGTTAGCAGCAGATCCTTCAAGTCCTGTAAGTTGTGAGGTGGAGCCACCATGGATCGGACTTGTTTGTTCAGCATATCCCACAGATGCTCGATTGGATTGAGATCTGGAGAATTTGGAGGCCAAGTCAACACCTCAAGCTCGTTGTTGCGCTCCTCAAACCATTCCTGAACCAGTTTTGCTTTGTGGCAGGGCGCATTATCCTGCTGAAAGAGGCCACAGCCACCAGGGAATACCGTTTCCATGAAAGGTTGTACATGGTCTGCAACAATGCTTAGGTAGGTGGTACGTGTCAAAGTAACATCCACATGGATGGCAGGACCCAAGGTTTCCCAGCAGAACATTGCCCGAAGCATCACACTGCCTCCACCGGCTTGCCTTCTTCCCATAGTGCATCCTGGTGCCATGTGTTCCCCAGGTAAGCGAAGCACACGCACCCGGCCATCCACGTGATGTAAAACGTGATTCATCAGACCAGGCCACCTTCTTCCATTGCTCCGTGGTCCAGTTCTGATGCTCACGTGCCCACTGCTGGCGCTTTTGGTGGTGGACAGGGGTCAGCATGGGCACCCTGACTGGTCTGCGGCTATGCAGCCCCATACGCCCCTGACACCTTTCTGTCAGAACCAGCATTAACTTCTTGAGCAATTTGAACTACAGTAGCTCGTCTGTTGGATCGGACCACGCGGGCCAGACTTCACTCACTTTTGGAGATGCTCTGACCCAGTCTTCTAGCCATCACAATTGATAAACTTGCTCAAATCCTTATGCTTGCCCATTTTTCCTGCTTTTAACACATCAACTTTGAAGACAAAATGTTCACTTGCTGTCTAATATATCCCACCCAATAACAGGTGCTGTGATGAAGAGATCACGTGTCCGTTGAGTCTACAGAACCGTAGGGTGACCCATTTGTCATTTTAGGTTTCAGAAGTGTGGTCACAAGTGGTCGATATGCGCCCTTGATGTGCACTTTTACCAAGCCTGCACTGAAGCGAGCTCCACAGCAGACTTCTACTCAACAGTCAAAGCGGCATTACATCATGAAAGTGTGGACTCTGAGAAAGATCATGAGGGCTTAGGGTTTCATTTGAGACAGGGCCTTACTTAAAAAAAAAAAAAAAAAAAAAAAAAAAAAACACACAAATGAACAAACAAGAAATACAGTTTTTGTCCAAGTGAGATGGAGTAAATGCAAACGTTCACACAGCGCACACAACGCCTCTGCACTTACTTCCAATTTCTCTCAACATGAGGACAGGAGAGCTGTCAGTCAATAAATGGGAAAAGGTGTTACTTATTTGAAAAAGTAACTCAGATATTTTGTTGTAAATTCAAAAGTAATGCATTACTTTAAAAAAGTAATCTGATTACGCAATTTGTTACGCGTAATGTGTACTGATGACTTGTTCTCCCTATGTTCAATGTCTTCATAAGTTCACTTCCAGTTCCAACCGTCAATGGGTTTTTTGAATGGGTTTTGGTTAAATCCCTGAAGTAAGGTCTGTGGTGAACACAAACTCAGTATACAGTATGTTCATGTTTTAATCTACATCATGAAATACATCAGCAAAACCCCCTTCTGATTTTTCTGAAGCTTTTGTTTTGAAAAAGTCAGTTGCTAACAAGTGTCTAAATGGGAACAACATCCTCACAGTAACTGTGATAGTCATATGCTATTCCCTGTGAAGTGACACTGAAATTACTTTCTCTCTCTGTCTCTTTCTCTCTATAAAACACTTTCATACCTCTGTTCCCCTCCCTTTAGTTTTACGGCTGTAATCTGACACAGCTTCTGTGTCCTATCAGCGCCAATGACATAATTCATCTCAAAGAGGCCCAACAGCAAATCACAGTATGTCAGTAAATTTCCCCGTCAGAGCTCAGCCAATAGGTGGCAAGCATTAAATCACACGTTGCGTTGGCGGCCAATGGCATGGCGAAGGCAATATATCTGTCAGGAAGCAGAGCCTCTTAATGAGTGCTGCATTGCTGCTGGGGATCTGGAGGAAACATGAAGAAGGAAAATGGGTGAAAACATCCACTGCAGTTTGGCTTGTGTTTTTCTCTTGTGGTTTAAAGGTTGAGGTTATTTGATCCAGTGTGTGGCTAATAACAACAAAGTTAGGATTAGAAAACCACAGAAGTGTTTCCACTTATATTAAATTAAGTGTCTATAAGTACTATATAATAACACTTAAATTAATCATTTGATACAATGCTTTTATTGTACATACATGTTTTTACATTGTACTTATATTTTAAAATACCTGGATGTAGCTTAAATTCTGTAATTACGCCTAAAATGATACTGTTGACCCTTCCCTTACACCTTAACTCTTGAACCAACCAATACCACTACACCTGTCTCTAACCTACCCGTATCCACCTCAATAGCAGCACAAGTGTTTTTCAATACATCTTCAACACAATAAGGTTTTTTTTTTTTGTTTTTTTTTGACAGTCAAAGACAAAAACAGAAATATTTATCCAAACAAAAGGAATGAAAAAGCAGCAACTGGATCAAATACTACCATTCACAATTTTGGGGGTCAGTAAGATTTGTTAATGTTTTTGAAAGAAGTCTCTTCCGCTCACCAAGACTGTATATATGTGATCAAAAATACAGAAAAAAACAGTGATCTTGTGAAATATTATTACAATTGAATATATAATGTAATTTATTCCTGTGATCAAAGCTGAATTTTCGTGATTGTGAAGTGACATGTGGCCAAGTATGGTGACCCATACTCGGAATTTGTGCTCTGCATTTAACCCATCCAAGTGCACACACACAGCAGTGAACACACACACACCGTGAACACACACCCGGAGCAGTGGGCAGCCAATGCTGCGGCGCCCGGGGAGCAGTTGGGGCTACGGTGCCTTGCTCAAGGGTCTCACCTCAGTCGTGGTACTGAGGGTGGAGAGAGCGCTGGACATTCACTCCCCTCACCAACAATCCCTGCCGGACCTGAGACTCGAACCCATGACCTTTGGGTTACAAGTCCGACTCTCTATCTAATCATTCTAGTAGATTTGATGCTCAAGAAACATTTCTGATTATTATCAATGTTTAAAACAGTTTTTGCTACTTAATATTTTTGAGGAAACTGTGACAGATTCTTTGATGAATACGAAGTTCAAAAGAACATTTATTTGAAGTATAAATCTTTTCATACAAATGTATTTACTGTCACTTTTGATCAAGTTATGTGTCATTGCTTGCTGAATAAAAGCATTAATTTCTTTAAAAAAAGCAAAGAAAAAAAAAACTACTGACCCCAAACTTTTGAATGGTACTGTAAATTACTCAGTTAAAAGCAATGACTGACTACAAAAGCACATTAAAGTTACATTCTATAGCTATATTCTGTATTGTTAACATGGCCTTGAACTCTGTGAAACCTTGAGTCAAATTAAAGCCACCATGAAATCAAAATTGAATAGTATTCTATATTGTGCACAATGCAAATTATTACAAAGAAAAAAAAAAAGGTTTGTCTTGGTCATCTTTCACTGTGATAACTCTGCCTATGAAATTTTTGGCTGACATCAGCTTTATAGTAAAATAGGTTGTAAAAGCCATGATTTCTTAACTTTACAAATTTTTTTTTTTTTTTTTTTTTTTTTTTTTTTTTTTTATGATGTGCATGGATCAATCATTTTTAATAACAGTTGTTCATTTTGATTTCATGGTGACTTTATGCTTGCTTTTGGATTGCCTTCACGACTTAAATGTAAAATAACCCCAAAAAAGTAGCCTAAGTTCTCTGAGCACACATAATATGTTAGGCGGCAGTATGTTCATCCTAGATCCATTTTTGTTAGATAACTGGAGATCTATATTTCTCTATTAAATAATGATTATGAGATCTTTGCCTTAATCTTTGCAAATATACAATCAAGTCAGTTATGGACCCCCTTATAGATCTGGCATCTTAAAGAAAAGACATTTCAAATAATATAAGATTAGTCATAGACTTGTTGGGCTACTCACATTTAAGTAATGATGATGGTTTTATTCTTTTCTTAGATTCTTATAAAGTGTTCGACACAGTGGAGCATGCTTTTATTTTTAGGTCATAAAAATTTGGGTTTGGAGACATTTTCTGTAAAGCTATATAAACAATATGCAAACTGCTCTGTTAAACTTAAAGGTGGTTCATCCTCTAGATTTTATTTAAAACGTGGCATTAGACAAGGCTGTCCCATCTCCCCTTACCTTTTTTTTTTCTTTTGTATTTTTTTTTCTTCTGTACTCAGCTTATGAATATTTATTTTATAGCAGGAGTAGTTCCTGCAAGTTTTAAACATGCCATTGTAGAGCCCCTTTTGAAAAAATCAAATTTAGATCTGAGTGTTTTATCAAACTACCGTCCCATTTCTAAATGACCTTTTTTATCTAAGGTCTTAGAAAAGGCTGTTTTAAATCAATTACAAGTTTCAATCTGGATTTAAAGCAAACCACAGCACAGAGACGGCTCTGCTAAAAGTATTAAATGACATTTTAACTTCAGTTGACTCTGGTGACTCTGTGATTTTAATTTTACTAGATCTAAGGGCATTTGATACTATTGATCACAATATTCTTATTACTCATTTAGAAAAGACTGTGGGTATTCGAGGCATGGCTCTTGACTGGTTCAGATCATTTCTTTCTAATAGGACCTTTTCATTTAATATCAGTCAATCTTATTCTAAATCTGCTCCATTGAATTATGGTGTTCCCCAGGGTTCAATTCTTGGTCCAATTTTGTTCTTACTGTATATGCTGCCCTTAGGTTCTATTTTTAAAAGGCATGGAGTTTATTTTCATTGTTTTGCTGATGATACTCAGGTGTATCTACCTTTACGGAAACAGGACAAGAGCACAATTTCATCTCTACTAAATTGTCTGCATGAAGTCAAATTATGGATGTACGCAATTTTTTTTTAAATTTAAACGAAAGTAAGACCGAGGTAATTTGGTTCGGAAACTCTGAATCTCAAGTCCTCTCTGATTTGGGGAACTTGGCTCCTTTCTTAAATCGGTAGTTAAGAATCTTGGGGTTCAGTTCGATGCCTCTCTGAAATTTGATAAACAGATAAACTCAGTGGTTAAGTCTTGTTTCTTTCAATTGAGATTACCGGTAAAATCGTTTCTGTCACCTAGCAATCTTGAAAAGATTATTCATGACTATTTCTGTAAGATTGGACTACTGTAATTCTTTGTATGCAGGTGTGAGTCAATCGCTGTTAACTCGCTTGCAGTTGGTGCAGAATGCTGCTGCTAGATTGCTGATGGGTGTTCGTAAACACCAGCATATAACACCTATCTTAGCTACTTTACATTGGCTTCCAATCCACTACAGGGTCAATTTTAAATTACTTATCTTAGTATATAAAGTCTTACACAATATGGCTCCCTCTTATTTAATTAATCTTTTGCATTTACATAAACCTCAAAGGAAACTAAGGTCATCAAACCAGATGATTCTAGATGTCCCTAGGACTAAATTAAAAATGAGTGGTGACCAGGCATTTTCAGTGGTGGCCTCAAAGCGTTGGAATAACATGCCTTTATATCTTAGACTTTTACCTATGGGCTCTTTTAAAAGAAATTTGAAATTATATTTACTAGAATTAGCCTTTGGCTCAACACACTGAGTAAACAAAATGGGTCTCGTTCTTTGCTATGATGTTTGTTTTACTTGCTTATTTATTTATTACTCTTTTTTCCTTCTGTGCTGTTGGTCTTCCTTTTACTAGTTTCTATTGTACAGAACAACCTTGTGTTGTTTTAATTGTGCTCTATAAACAAACAAACAAATTAAGTCACTTAAAAGGTATATCTGTTGCTGGCAGGGATCTTATAATATTAGCAGATGATATACTGCACTGTTCCTGAAAGATCATCATCAGGTCCCAGCTGCTCTTAAAGTACATGCCTTTTCTAAAGCTTCTGGCCTTAGTCTGTGACATACTTGGGGATCATTATCTCGAAAGATCAAAAAGCTAGATGTAAAAGATAAATTTTGATTCCATTCTAAGACTAAGGCAAAGTTGAATCATTGGCTTTTGAGGGATTTGTCCCTAAAAGGTAGAGTTTTGTTGTGTAAAACTGTCAAGATTAGTCTGCTACCCAGTAAATCATTTTCTTGTTAAATTTAAAAAAGGATATTGATTTGAACTTTCTTTCTTTCTTTTTTTTTTATCTTTTTTTTTTTTAATACATTGCCTGAAACCTTGTTTCATTTATTTTGGCATTGTGCTCATGTAAGATTTGACTAGATTTATAATTGATAACATTGACCCCACTTTTTCTTTGTATTTAGAAAACATTATATTTAGGTTTATACCCTTAAATAAAAGGAAAGAATAGGCCTACTATATGATAAATTTGAATTTTTGCTAAATTTCTTATACATAAATGTAAGTACAGTAAAACCCAACCTTTGTTTTTGGTTCTTGAAAAGGAAATTCAAATAGAGCATATATTTTTCATTCACATAATAAGAAAGCAACTATCACTGATTCTTGAGATTTGGGACAAAACATGTTTTAGAAGTTAGTTTTTATTATTTAATAATACATTATTTTTAAACTGATATATTTATAGACAAAGGTCTCTAATGCAGCTAATAGGCTCTAATAGGCAGCTAATGAACCAAGGGAACAGGTTTTTCTGAAAATGATTTTTTTTTTTTTCTTTTCTAAAAATGTATTACATTTATTCACTTTGGAACTTAATTTGTCAACTCTGTCAGACGCATTAAAAGCATGCTATTTTAATTAACAAAAACCTTCACCTGGTGTTAAATATTGATGTGACAAAATGAGTTGACAAAAACTGACGGAGTTGACAAATACTGATGGTGTTGACAAAAGTCCAGCTGGGGCCAAATATACAGTATATGTAAACAGAATCAACATTAGAAAAAATTTCCCCATATGCAAAAAAAGGTATTAAATCACATTATATAGACTTTTTGAGAGCACTTGTCAACCATCAGACATAAAACCTGATGGAGTTGACGTCTGACGGAGTTGAGAAAATGGAATATTTTTCCACCTTAACCACATGTACAGTGGAGCAATTTAGTTTTCTCTCTCAGTTGTAGCTGCCTTAATAAACATCAAAATGCCCAGATTTATCCCACAACTATTTACAGAAACTATTACACGTCCGGGATGATGGAGTTGACATGTTAAAGCTGTGACTGCAGAGACTTCAAAATTGTTTGTAATATAAAAAAATATAAAACTTCCAGGATTTTGTGTCCTACTGTGAGATCCACAATGAGCAGGAAAAAGGAAAGGGGTCCTCAGAGTTAAAGATGACCATGACACTGCCTGATTTATTCAGAATTATAAAAAATTCTGATGGAGTTGACGCAAAGTGAGGACAACTTTGATAGGTATTTTTATGGAAAATATAATTCAAGACTTACTTTTTATATTGTTTGATATATTACAGATCTCTGCCTTTCAATTTAAATGTATATTTTTGAATTTGTTGCATTTTTAAACACTTTGTTTGGCAATTTTACAGTGTGACCTCATGCTGAGGACAGGCTAAATTAGGCCTACATGTATTTTCCAAGTATAGAGCATGTATTTAAAATAATACTAACAAAATTATTTAAAAATAAAAGCAATGAATGTATCCAGATCTCCTTTAGATGTAACTTTTTAAGTATTTTTATTTTGATTAATTAATTTATTTTTTAAAAAAGAGGGCTTTTGTGTATAGGACATGTTTTGTCCCTTATATTTACATAATGTTTAGCCTACCCCTCTGGTTGTATGTTCTTCTATGCATACATGTATTATTGCAGTTTTGACTGTACATTGACTTTGTTTGTTTGAAGTTTAATAAAAAAAACAAAAAAAACAACAACAACAACAACAAAAAAAAAACAGTAGGCCTATGTTCATCCTATTCGCCATTTCCCACATGAAAGAACAAAGCGGACGTAGTCCCGCCCTTGCATATGACGTAACGACGCATAGTGACCTCACGACGTGCACCCAGCGAGCGGCTGCGTACATTCCCTGCGAGACTGCGAGGTCTGCTGTCAGTCACTGGGAGACCGCCATGTCCAAAGAGGTAAAAAAAAAAACCCCAAGATATTATGCTTGTAGATTTCAGATTACATTATAACTGCGAAGTTTTCTGTGGTTGTTATAAATTAAAATGCAAAAGAGCAAATTAATTTATTTGGAAAGATGAATTCATGATTAAACCCCCGTTTCTTCGCGGCTTCATCTCGTTTCTTTGTTCGCAGCAGCGGCTCGTAACGATGCACGAGCTGAAACGCATATATATATATTTCGAATTGTTTCGAACAGTCAATCTGCATTCATTTTGGCTTTATAAAGATCACTGTTTTTGTTTGTGTACATCTATTTTACCGTCGGCTTTTTGAAAATACATTTTATTTGTGGTGGCGCTGTAGGCCGCACGATGCGCTCGTGCACCACAAATCGAAACAACATCGGCAGCGCGCCCTAGCAGTGGCGATTTTGATGTGGATGAATAAACAAGCTGGTTCAATTTGCTTCTTTTCTGTAAAGAAAATAGTTTTTTAGTGTTCATTAGGATTGTGTAATTGCAATACGGGAAAACGCCAAGATACCTGATTAAATAGATATGCTGTTTCTGTTTGATTATGTAAATAAACGTAGAGTTGTTCGTAGCGTTGTTATTACACATATTTACTCTAATGGTTTTGTTTCTCACAGCAACAGACCCCCCGTGAGCCTGAGCAGCTCCGAAAGCTCTTTATCGGGGGTCTCAGTTTCGAGACAACAGATGAGAGTCTAAGGGCCCATTTCGAGCAATGGGGAACTCTTACAGACTGTGTGGTGAGTCCATCTGCGTGCATTCACATGCTAATGAATGAGAGCAGGCTCTGAAACCAGCTGCTTAACCCGTCTCTACTCACAGGTGATGAGGGACCCCAACACAAAGAGGTCGAGGGGTTTTGGGTTTGTGACCTACAGTTCGGTAGGTGAGGTGGATGCAGCAATGGACGCTCGTCCGCACAAAGTGGACGGAAGAGCTGTTGAACCCAAGAGGGCAGTTTCTAGAGAAGTAGGTTGTTTTTGTTGTGTATATTCTGAGAAATGTTACTTGCACAACCAGTATTCCAGTTTTTATAAAATAAAATTGAACAACATTCTGTTATTTACCACTAAAAATCTCTCTCTCTCTTTATATATATATATATATATATATATATATATATATATATATATATATATATATATATATATATATATATATAATATATATAATATATATAATATATTAGGCCTATACACACACACACAGAGTAGTGGCTAAAAGTGATGTCTGAAGATGATGTATACCATCAAATATGAGGAAAATATTTTTGTTTTTTAAATATGAGAGACGAACAAAACACTAAACTTAGTTAAGATATTTATCTGGAAAAAAAGGCAAACTACAGCTACATGTTTTGTTCTACTATATAAAAAAACCCCAGGAAAACCAAGCTCACAGGAAAAGCATACATTGACTACAGCATAATCGGGTATTGATATTTTGTTGGTTCTCTTATTTTTGCATGTTCATAATTTTTGTTTGACAGCCTGGCCAACAATGTCGCACAATTTGGCGTTTCTGTGCGTTATCACAAATAACACAATTGACTCCAAGCACTATGCAATATGCATTGAAAAATATTTAACACTTTTTAAAAAAAATATTTGAATATTACTGAAGATGTCAGTTTTTCTAGGCTGAGCATCACTTTTGGCCATATATATTATGTAAAATATCAATTTTTCCAATTTAAAAAAAAAAAACTTTACCACTAACAGTTTAAAAATTGCCTCTTTTTCGATCGCTCTCATATATAAAAATTCTAGTGAAATTTGTGGAGTAATAATGTGTTTTTGTCTTCTATATGTATTTGAATAATTGCTCTTACGCTGATTTCAGGACTCGTCCAAACCAGGCGCTCACTCCACTGTTAAAAAGATTTTTGTGGGCGGAATCAAAGAAGACACGGATGAGGAACACTTGCGCGAATATTTCGGCCAGTTTGGTAAAATTGAAGAGGTGAACATCATGACAGAGAAGAACAGTGATAAGAGGAGGGGCTTCGCCTTCATAACATTTGATGACCATGACTCTGTTGACAGGATTGTCAGTAAGTGACTGCCACTCATGTGTGTGTCAGCAGTTTTTTTTATATTAATATATTTCTTTTAAAACATTCTCAATTTTTTTTTTTGTTTTTCTTTTTCCCACAGTTCAGAAGTACCATACAGTGAATGGACACAACTGTGAAGTCAGGAAAGCTCTCTCCAGAGAGGAAATGAACAGAGTCTCAATGAATCCACGAGGTGAGAATTACTCACTGGAAATGGAATGCAGTAAAATATACCTCAATGCAAATAAAATGTACCTCAGAGTCAACCTTTTTTATTTGAGCTGTGTCGCGTAGCTCTGTGATGTTTTGTTCTGACTAAAAACATCTTTCATAAAACCCATCTTAGGTGGGCGAGGGGGTGGTGGCGGAAACTTTGGCAGAGGAGGTGGATATGGAGGAGGTACCGTTTTGCATATGTTCTTATTTTTATTTTATAATTGTAGTGCTCTATAGCAGAGATTCTTCAACTTTTTTTTGTCCCCCAAATATTACTTTAGTAAACAAAAAATTTAAAGTACACACACACATTTTCTCAAAATAAAATTGCGCATATCCTCAAATGTAAACAAAACCCTAAGTAGATGGATTAGTTCTAGTGCTGTCACAGTGAAGGAATTTCCCTTACGGTGATTTTGAGTGGCTAAATATTGCGATAATAATCCAAACACACTGAATGAACACGATGGAGAACAACACAAACCACGCAATGCATAAACAAGAACTGACCAAGAACAACTGAAAAGCAGGGCTATATAAACCGAGGTATAAACAAATGAAAGTAAACTAGACACATGTGAAGGTAATACATAGCTATAGCAACAAACATAATCAGTAACCAATGAAACTGAAACTAAACGGGTGCATTTCCCAAAAGCATCGTTAGTCAACTATGGTCACAAGTTCCATTGTTATCAGCACAGTTCCACGAGTCTGTGTTTCCTGAAACCATAGTTCCAACGAACATTCGCAAACAGCATCGCAAAGTTGCATGGTTGGAACGACAGCTCTCGATCTGTGGTTAGAAACATAGTTTCTTGTTTTTATGACGTGTGGACATAATAAATCCTTATCTTGAGCAAAATAAGCAAGCTGACATTCAGTACAATCTATATCTTTCATTTTGAATATATACAAATGTCTTCTATGTCTTATAGTTTGTCAAGAGATTTAAAGCACCATTTTTGAAGAGTGCGCATGTGCGTACATGATCTAGTATGTAAGAACGAGCCTATGATTGAATCTGGAAATACAGCAAAATAACTGAGAAAAATGAGAATTAGCCCTCAGATGACATGGCATTAATTTATAGCAAAAAATCTAGCATTAATTCGATCTCGAGTGGATTAATTTAAAGAAGTTATTACTCCACCACCTGCGTGACATCATTAACCAACGTGGCTGAACAGGTTTGCATTTGCACCAATATGGTTTCGGGAAACAGTCGTGACTAGGTAGTTGATTTGCTCAACGATGCATGGTACTATGGTAGTGAAGCAGCGAGTTACGTCGTTATACGGGAAACACCCCAGAGCGGTTACGTTGTGGCACTAGGTGGCGGCAAGGGACTGTCTTTGAGTGAGTCATTAAACCGTTCATTCAACTAATACATTCAAAAACGTTGATTCATTCATGAATTAATCACGGTGTTGAAATTTTGTTGAAACTTTAATACCCTTAATCGATGAAATGATGCTACGACAAAGATAACGCTTTTCTCTTTGGACGTGACAAATTTTTGTTTTTTTTTGTTGTTGTTTTCACGAATATATGACTTGACCTGAATCGCACATGCTCAGTTGATCTCTCTTACTCACTGTCTGTTTAGGCTTGGTTAGCAGGGCTCGACAGTAAGGACTGCCCGATGGCCCGGGGCCAGTGTGAACGACACTCGGGACAGTAGACGGAACTGTCACTTGCCCGATCGGGCCAGTGCTGTAGGGTGTGCGATATATATCGTCTATGATGTCGTAATTGTTGATTTAATGATCTGAAATTGAGTATGTCCCTCACTTTACAAAAACCAAACAAAAACACACCCATTGAGTGCACCCATGCAATACGTGACGTAGTCTAGTAGGTTAGACTAGTGAGCGTGCATATTTAGAGTGTACGCTTTCACTGCGTAATTTAGTCTATTAAAATGCATTTAGAATGCGTCAGAATTCAAGATAAGGGGCAAAAATGACCCTGTATATCTTTCATATTTATATAATTTAATATAGTTAACCAATATTAAACCAAGAGCGCCGTTTTTCTCCAAATATCAGCACGATTACAAATGTGATAGTGATTTTATACAGCATACAGTTTAATGAACAAGAACTTAATATCAAGTGACTTACATTTTAGACACCAAATCGCCTGTTTCACTCTATTTCGCCTACGTAAATAGTTCCAAAGTCCATTCAGAATTGTTTTGCGTCTCTGAGCAACACTTCCTGAATGAATCAGCCGTTTGAATGAATCGGTTGAATCTCAATGACTCGCTCATTAACAGGGACTTGCTGCCACCTACTGGCGGGGTTTAATTTTACGTTTAAAGTGTCTTTTCATTTTTAAAATAATTTCAAATAACAGTATTTAATGTTTTATATTTTCAACATTTCAAAACATTTATGCATCTGTAACTGCTCTTGACTGATTAACTTTAATAAATCTTTATTTAATATTTAATCTATAGTTATATAGTTAGCTATACATTAGATTACAATTTCTGTACCTGAAAATCTCCTGTTTAAACCTACATGAAAAACTTGAAAAGCACCATTTATTTCATTTATATGTTTGTTCTGTTGCCAGTATTGCGGTATTACAGTATTGCGGTTATCGCGACAACCCTAATCAGTCCTTAATCTTAACATTTTAAAATACAATTTTGTACCATGCATATTTCATGGAATAACTGGAAAAGGTTATTCAGGTTGTAAGGACAAATTCCATGGTACATTGACCCACCTGTTTGAGAACTACTGGTCTACGGTGTTCTTTATGAGTTTTTAATTTTGAAATGTTTTTAATTTGTAGGTGGATATGGAGGAGGAGGTGGTGGCGGAGGAAGAGGAGGCTACGGTGGAGGTGATGGTGGATATAATGGCTATGGAGGGAATGGTAAATCAATAGGCTTTAAAAAATGTGATTCACATTACACTTGACAATTAAACAGTGTTTCCATAATAATGTTTGATTTATCTCCCATCCGTTAATCAGGCGGCTATGGTGGAGGCGGACCTAATTATGGTGGTAACCGTGGTTATGGAGGTGGCGGCGGCGGTGGTGGCGGCTATGGAAACCAGGGTGGAGGCTATGGTGGCGGCGGTGGCGGTTATGATAACTACAACAATGGTGGTGGAGGCAACTTTGGAGGAGGTCAGTTATCTTGTTGTTGATGTTTTTGTGTTTGTTTTTTTTAGGTTTACTCAGCAACTCTTTGTTTTAAGTCATAAAATTTTAATACTAAGTATACAGTGTAAAAAAAAAAGTTCTACATATGGTACCATGCTGCTTCTGTAGCAAATACAATTTCAAAGGATCACTGAATTTTCGCAGGCAACTTTGGAGGTGGAGGTGGCGGAGACTACAATGACTTTGGCAACTACAACCAGTCTTCTTCTAACTATGGCCCAATGAAGGGAGGAAACTACGGAGGTGGTGGAAGGAGTGGCGGCGGTGGCCCATATGGTGGTGAGTGAAAATTTCAGAGTTGTACATGGTATTATAACATTATATTTGAATTCAAACTGTTGCATTAACTCCGTGTCTTAATCAGATGCGATAAAATTCCAGCAACAAGCAATTTGTCCGTCTACACCAGACGAGACGCAACTACAGGACATGACAAAATCAGTCAAAAATCACAGCCAATCAGAAGAATTGGTGTGGGCGGAGCTCTTTCAGCAAGCGCACTGCACTCGCACATTATCAAATTCATAAATGTTACATTATTTTAGCATTATTAAAAATACATACTGAGTGACTGAAAACATCTTTGTCATAGAATACACTTGTTTGTTCTTGTTTCCTTTATTTTCAGTATCTGAGTTGAATTATCCATTGACACTGAGTATGGCTCTAAAGGTCACACTAAATGATAGTCAAACTCACTTTATCTGCTTTATTTAATGTTAAAAGAATTTAATCAGTACCTGATATTATCATTGTCATACTTTGTATGTTGTTGTTCCAGCAGGGATGTCGCAGAAATACAAACCGTTTCTAAAAGAGAATCCCCTGTCGTTCCTTCCACATTGCCGTCGAGGCTAGTTCGGACAAAAAGTCTGGTTAAAATGGAAAAGATACCTTTTATCATGTGTCGCATGTGGTTAGGACATGGTGTAGGGCTCTTTTGGGAGTTGGGATGTTTTGAAGTTTCAAAAGCAGCAATTATGGAACTATTATGATTGAAATTTTGTCATAGCTCGATCATGCTTCTTTTTATAGGTGGTTATGGAGGAGGCTCCAGTGGTGGTTATGGAGGCAGCTCTGGCGGGCGAAGGTTTTAGACTCCAGGGTAAGGAACTGCCCCGCTTATGGAAACGGGCTCTGAAGTTAGCCATTAGTTTGTTTTAGCTCATCCAAACATCTCATAAGATGCGTAACCTATGCAAATGTTAGCCCCTAATCACTCTTCAATTGGTCGGTAAATGAGTAAAACCATTGAGTTTTCAGTGCAGGGGATCCAGCAGCAAACCTTCAAATCTTGTTAAGCTAAGATCCAGTATCACAAGACGAATGTTGATTTTTGAGTTGCTCTCCAAATCTTCTGGCTGCAGCACATGCAAACTCATCCTCATTGTCCTAACCATGCAGTCTTAGCTGACCTGAAGGTTTGCTTCTGTGCTACTACTACTCATTCCCCTCCAGTTCAGCTCTTGATAACGACAAAGCAAGGTTGCAAAGTGTAACTGAATTTATGTTCCGTATTGTCCAACAGGCCACAGTACTTAGAGGAGAGCCAGAGAGAGATGACAGGGAAAGGAGAGAAGCAAGCAGGTTTACACCTAGATCTGCCCAGCCAAGCAGCGTGGTGGCGATTTTAACGTCTGCCACGCGAAGAGAACGTGTTCAATAGGGGAGGAAAATCATGTGGGAATGGGGTTGGGGGTCTTGAAGTTGTTAAAAAAAACAAGAAAAAAAAAAGGAACGTTTCAAAAGTACTCTTGTCCTGGAAGACATTTACTAGTTTGTAGTTTTCCCTTTTTTTGTCTGTGAAGTGCAAAGCATTCCAATGAGGTTTTATGCAGGGTTTAATTGTTGTGTTGGCTTTTCTCTTGAACCAGTAGGGTGTCTGTCTTTTGCTTTTCTTTTTTTCTTTTTTTAAATGTAAACAGTCACCAATCAAGATTAAATAAACCGCTCCAGTTTTTTTATTTAATTGCATTCGTCAGTGTTTTGATTTGGTAAATGATGTTCTTCAGTACTCGCCCAGTTGCATGATTGTGTTTCACGCAACGGACCCACAGCGTATTCTGATGCCGTTGGGTATCTCTGTCTTTTGTAGCTTTACCCTAAAGACACATTGAAAGCTATAAGCCTTGGTTGCTGCCTAATTAATATAATGTTGGTCTGTTTCAACTTCCATGTGAAATGGCAGTAATCAGATTGCATTAACAAATTTAGCTTCAGCTAAACCTTAATCAGCTTGCTCATTTACTTTTATAATTGGGCCTAGCACACGTTCTAGTGTTTTTGTATTGTGCAACATGTGGGTAGCACGTAGTTCATCTTTTGGACAAATGATGCTTCTTTGTTTGAGTTCCTGTGGTGAATGAAATCCATAAGAGGATTTTTAGCAACTCTGAATTGCCACCTGAAGGCAATCTCGCACGTAAACGGTCAGAAGTGCCAGCAAAGGAGGAAGGAGCCAGCTTAAAGGCTAGCCAAAGAGAAGAGACTGTTGAGAAGCGCTCCGTCGAAGAGAGGCTAGCCATTGGGATGAGCCAGCTGAGAGGCTAGCTTATTGGGATCGCCAGCAGTCTTATTGAGAACAGATGATTGCTGTTGTAAGACTAGCGAGAAACAGCTACCAAAGTAAGGTGTTTAACATGCCAGACTGGTAGGTAAGAGGAGAATTTTAGTTTTCTTTCATGTGAATTATTTGTGCTCATCAAAATGAGGTAACAGTGTAAAGATTTTGTTGCTTGGTTGTTTTCGTGGTTGTGGTGAAAACATGACTGCCGAACTATCACAGTGACCACATTTCCAACTGTGTCTTAAGTAAGGTTCGGTACCTAAATTTTATGTTTTAAAAGTAGTCTTTTGTGTCAGTGGTGCATGAGACACTTATGACTTCAATCTTTCTGTGCTTGGCTACATGTCTTTTTGTTTTTCTCCTTGTTTTGGTTCTAAGTCGGTTCATTCTTTTTCCAGGGATATAAACTGGTGGATTTTATACCTGTGACAGTTACAGCAAATACAAATGGCTGGTGACCTTGGAAGGTGAGTTCATTTCATTAGATTTATCATTTTTTGGTTCGTTATCAAAAGTTGGTTGCCAAATGATCTTTTTCTTTACCTCTAGGGTAGTTAAAGACTGTCGCAAACACCTAAAACAGCAACTGCGCAAACATTTTAACATTCATTCCTATTATGAGACTGCTGTTTTACCCACGTTTGCAGATGGACAGACTATTTGAAACGGTAAGCTATCTTATAGCTTAATTGATGTGTGCTGCAAGTATTTATTTTAATTTTATTTGTTAAAAATATTTTGTGTGGGAATTTTGTTGTTACAGTATAGATGCATCTGAATGCTTAATGTCAGGCAATAACAAGTGAATCATTTAGTTTAAGCTATTTGTTTTAAAAAAAAAAAAATTAAACTTAAACAAGTTTTTCTCTTCTTTCCCTCTTCAGGTTATCAAATCATGGAACCAAGCAATGGCTGCAGGACAGCATTAGAAATATTTTAATTTTTTTTTAAATGTTACTTTAAATTGTGCAGTTTTTTTTTTTTTTGTTTGTTTTTTTTTTGTTGTTGTTTTTTACTGTCTTTTAATAAAAGTTAACATTATGGCGTGGAATGTTGAATTTATTAATGCAGTGTTATAAAGGAGGGCTTCACAACTAATTATATTTCGGCATGTCTGCTATCAACTGAGATTAAAAGCATAACATAGGCCATAGAAAAATGACTTATCAATGTCGTTCAGCTTATCCAATATGGTCCAGTGATGAGGGATAGGTTATGTCAACGGATCAGATGAATTGTCTGAGAAATGTGAACGATATTATACATTTTGAATACATTTTTTAACCGTTTCAAATCAGATTCTTGGAAGAAATTCAAAACAAAAACAATATAATAGTATTTCCTGCATTTGGATTCAGAGCTCAACTTCATTAGTTAAATCACTGGCACAACTTACTTTCAAGCATTTATAACCTCTGCCATATTCGAGAAGTTTTGTTTAATTCATGGCTAATCTTTGGCCAACTGTTTTAGTTTTATGCATGTAGAACTGAATATAAAGGAACCAAGTTTACTTGCCATGTTAAAAAAAAATTAACATGTAGGTACCTTATATTACTTGTTACTTTCTTGGGTAAGTACACTCTAAGTGCACATACTGTAAAATAAAGCACAACCCATTTATCAATCATAGACACAGCTGTACATAAGCTGCATGAAATTGTGTGGATTGCTACCTAGATTAATGTTAAAGTAAATGTCAAAATTATGGATTATCATTATTAATGAGATTTTTTTTTCAACTATGTACAGGTAATGCAGCACATAGCTATCCTCATTGACTCAACATTTTTCTAAAGGGGGATGATGATGGTAACATGATATAATGAGAAGCCTATAGAATAAAGACAATACGTTTGTTTTAATCAATGTTGATATTT
This sequence comes from Mylopharyngodon piceus, assembly GCA_039654765.1. Taxonomy (NCBI): domain Eukaryota; kingdom Metazoa; phylum Chordata; class Actinopteri; order Cypriniformes; family Xenocyprididae; genus Mylopharyngodon; species Mylopharyngodon piceus. Next base: position 25,733,354 of record CM077452.1, on the reverse strand, counting down.
GTTGTAAGAAGCTTTATGGATTCTGGTAGGATTATATATGTATACATGGCATAAGCTCTGTACCAGGAGAGATGGAAGTAAGTAGAGAAGAAGATTCTCATTTATTACTCGGGTCATTAACGCTAGAATGCCATCATGGTGGTCTGGCAAGAGGCCTCCAGTTTTGACAAAGCCATTCCTATTTCTCCCCTGATGGGTGAGAAATTACACAAAATCTAGATGGGGCAAAACAGCTGCCCAGACAGCCACATTTTCAGCAGGATGAATGAATGTGGTTTTTCATTCCTCTCGGTTTTTCCATATGGTTTGTGTTTCTGTCTAGCCCTCCACATGAGGCTGAAATGAGACCTGATTCCTCATCTGGGAATTACAAACCTCACTACATTAAACAACAATTTAACAAAATAACAGACAAGCTTGTTAGGCTATATATGGTATGTTATTATATGGCAAACAGAACAACTCTTGTGGTTTCTATTCAACTCAACAGCACTTTTCTCTAATGTGTTTTTGGCAGTTGTAGAGTAGCCTAGTTCTGTTAAATTGGGCCTTCATTATTTAGTTTTATCCATGGTTTATTTTTTGCCAACCATGGTTTATTTTTTTACCATTTATGATATCCATAAATTAAATCCAATTGGAAATTTCCATAGCTGCAAGCAAAGGTTGGTAGATGCTAGATTCAGTAGATTGTTTTTGACAATTCATAAATGGGGTTTATTCTTCAAATGTCCAGTATGTTAAAGTGACAGAAAATAATACCTATATAGCCAGATGTCTGCTTTAGAATGTGAGAGCATTTCTTCTCTTCACACAGCAATAGACACTTCACACAGATTTTCTTTGAGCTCCGAGTTTACGAGTTGAGGGCGTTTCAATGAGAAATATGGTGGAATGGCTATAGGTATTTAGCAGTGACATTGTCAGTTTTTAGGCCTATAACAATACAGCCTAATGTGTAACGATAAAATTTACAGTGGCTTTATAAACTAATTAAAAATATTCTTAATTAATATATTAATTAAAAATAAGCTAAACTCACCTGATGCACATTCTTTGTTCTTCTTTTTGTAGAGATAGAGTTTGAAAACCTTGCTGTATTTTTGTGTAGTACTAGTTAAGAGAAGGTATCGCCATCTTACTCCGACAAAACGACGTGACTTGCGCACCTGACTTTGTAAACACGACTTTCCAACTCATAAAAACGAACTTCCCAGGAGGACTTGAACACACTATTAGACTATGTCTGCAGGTATTGCAGCACAAATATTCTCATCGACTCATTTACAGTCCTAAAAAGGGATGTACCGATAGAATTTTTGGGGGCCAATATCGATTTTAACAAACAATTATTGGCCAATTCCGATACCGATATTTGTCACTTGCTTTCTTATTTGAAGTTTTGTCATTAAAATAGATAGTGTTTTGTACATGTTTTAAATTAGCAAAGCTCAAAAACGCATGCATTAAGTTTTTCTAGCTTGTTTATTGCTGCATCATCAAATAATTTCTAAAGAACATGGATTGGATCCATTTAATGTTCAGCAGGCCAACATAAATACAACAGAAAAAGATGCGAAAAAAAAGTGCTGTTTAGGTAGGTTTAACAGTAGTTTTCAGGTACATAAGTATAATAAACGTAAAATAACACTGCATATTCTTCACTGTATAAATCAAATACATATTAATCCTTATTAAAGTTACAAAAGTTATTTAGTCGAGTAGTGAGCAATTTTTTGTTTGATGTTGATGTGTGCGTTTATATGTCACAATCTTCAAATCGGAATTGTTGTTTTTTTTGACGTGCACACTGCACAAATATACAGAGTTTCCAGTTTTGTGCATAATAATCATTCTCCTACATTAGTTCTTTATTTGTTTTAAACAGCAGACTTAATATTTATCCATTTCTGGATATGAACCGATGTTCCATGCTGCTTATCACGCAGTAAAAATGCCCCTCTCAATCGGATTAGAAAAGGAATAAACCACCCCTTCCAATATGATCGAAATTTCATTCGGATCGAGCTTAATCGGTTAATTTACATGAAGGCATTTCAGTCCGATCCGATTACTATTATTTGGTTGCATGTAAAAGTAGCCACAGTGAATTCGTTTTCTTTTGTGTCTTCTTGCACTTGAATTTTTAAATTCGCAAGGCGAACCACATGCAAAGGATAAACTTTTGCGAAGACGCAGCACTGGCCTGATCAGGACCGTGACAATGTCGGACAGTTCAATTGTCCTGAGAATTATTCATGCTGACCCCGGGCTGTCCTTATTGTTAAGCCCTGCTATATTTTGTACAGATTTCATTTTGTTTTGGCAAATATTTAAAGCTGCAGTCTGTAAGTTTTGCCTCTTTGTCGCCATCTCTGTTTGAAACCTGCAATTGCAGTTATTTGCAGGAATTATCATGTTTACATGGGTTCTGCATTGGAACGGCTCCTCAGCGCGGATGAATCTAATGTTTGCTGTCAGTCACCACATCGGTGTGGATACTGTACTTCAGAATCACAGATTTTACGTCTTGGAAGTATGACTAAAATAAGAATTTTCACTGGAAAATGTCATCTGAACAAGTAAGTAACATGTCTGCCACTTTTGTTCTGACCAACTGAGAAAAAAAAGCATTACAATAAATCGCGCTACAATGGTGATTAAATCTAACGATCGCTTAGCTCGGATCATGTCAAACCATGCAAATTATTATTATTGTTATACTTTGTTCTCAAATTGTTAATATTAACAACATCAGCATTGCGTGACTGTGTATTTAGTGTGTATTAGCGTTACCTGTAGATTTCAAAGTCTTTTGCTTTTGACTACGGGTGAATCTCCAGTTGTCACTGATGATTGTCATATGGACCTTTCTGGATTACAATCCGCCATCAAAATAAGTTTAATTATTGCAGCTGCTGTGAGAAAAGGCTATAAATGATCCGTCACCTGCAGCATCCTCACATGATATAGCCTACTAGCTGGGACTCCTTCTTTATGTAAACAGACGTGACATAATGACGCAAAGACGAATGGCTGCATGCTCAAATTTCCCGTGGAAACCCATCAGTACCGCTCTTATTATAAAACATTACTACAAGCTTACCGTTGTGAATCGGGCTAAGGTAAGGAGATAGTTTTGAACACTGGCTGGTTATGTACTTAATAATTGGATAATTTTTAACCAAAAAAAGTTACGGACTGCAGCTTTAATTATTTTACCCAGAGAAAAATGTTGGATTATGCAACAGACATTATACAGCTCAGTGTCTTCACGCATTTAATTAATAAACCACCGGTTTGTTATATCAGCCTTTTTAATGCTATAGCCGATACGCCAGTGGTTGTAAATTGATAAAAATCGGATGATAAATATCGCCTGCTGATACATCGGTGCAAGGGATGTAGGCCTAGTTTATGCTGTTCTAATTTAGTCTACTAAGGCCTAATTATAAGCAAATAATCTAGATTAAAAAAAAATAATAAAAACAAAATCCTCAAATAGGCTATTGCTGTATTTTGGTTTAATTTGACATTTAATTTCTGAAAACAATATATACATATAGTGAGGATAGCAAAATAAAGTAAACTGTGACATATTATACCCAAAAATTCTTCATACAGTGGACTACCAGTAAAACTGATAAAAATTTGGAACCAAAAATTATTCAGACACTTTGACCTGACCATGTTTTGCTTAAGTGTTATCTGACATAATTATTTTTTTCTGACACGGTTTAACTCTGAGATCTTGTCATATTTTATTACCTTTTTTTTTTTTTTAAAAACTATAGTGAATAAACTGTATTAATAAATGAAATGTTCAAGGTGTCTGAATAAATTTTGGTTTGACTGTATGTTGTGTTTGTGATGCATGTGATTGATACATAGAGTGAATATTTTCAGTAAGAGGTACCAATATAGGCCCATTATACTGTTGTATTATGTATTATACTTTCAGACACAATTTAGTGACAGTGTGTTGCTGGGGTTCGACACAGCAAAACTTCACAGATAAGAAATCAGTGACTAGTGGCTGAGAAAAATCTCCAACAGGGAATTGTGGATTGTTAATTAATACTTTCCCAAGGCACTTTTTTTCTACAGTTTACTTGCACTTTCTGTTTTCAAAAAGTACAGAAGAAACAATGATCTCACATTTTGTTAACGCTTCTAAAAATAGCCTAGCAATTTTATTGGAGGCAAAAATGCCACCCAAAATACTAAAATCACTTATCATTATGTCCACGCGGTGGCGCCAGAGATCTTTAAAATGCTTATGGAGATTAGACATATACATGCTAAAGATAAGCACTATTAATAACTTTTTAATAATACATTTCAGATTTCTACTGTGGCATTGTAAATGTTCTGTATCAATCTTTGGCTAATATCTCAGTCAACAAACTTGATCAGAGCAAAGTCGGTTTGGGGAACAGATGTTACTTTAGCACTCGTATGATTTACAACAGTGTCCGCAGCAAGAGGAGCCTGTATTTTCTGATTCATTCGTGAGCAGTGGGGAGTGTGGGATTGCATACTGACTTCATTTATCTCTGTCAGCCTCAGTTACTACAGGTACACACACATAAATAATTTTTCAAAGGATTGTAGTTCTGTCAACTTTATACTTTGCTTATTGTTAGAACTAGCAAGTGCTTGACATCTTCATATATAGTCTGACAGGCTTCTGCAGTTACAAGCAAGTGAGAAGATTTCAGGGTTTCTGAACTTGATGTCAAACAGACTCTTTCTTGACTTTAGTCCTAAAACAAAACTGTAATAGGTTATACACTGGTCAAAAAAATTAAAGGAACACTTTGAAAACACATCAGATTTCAATGGGGGAAAATATCATGCTGGATATCTATACTGATATGGACTGGGTAATGTGTTAGGAATGAAAGGATGCCACATCGTTTGATGGAAATGAAAATTATCAACCTACAGAGGATTGAATTCAAAGACACCCCGAAAATCAAAGTGAAAAAATGATGCAGCAGGCTAGTCCATTTTGCTGAAATTTCATTGCAGCAACTCAAAATGGTACCCAGTAATTTGTATGGCCCCTACGTGCTTGTATGCATGCCTGACAATGTTGGGGCATGCTCCTAATGAGACGACGGATGGTGTCCTGGGGTATTTCCTCCCAGATCTGGTCTCGTTCAGGGGATCTGAAGAAGAGCCGCTGGATGACAGCATGTCCCTAGCGGCCTCGGACGCTGAGGATTGGCCGGACTCGCATCTCGACTCCGCCCCCTTACCATCTCTCGAGCCGATCGACGCCAGGGCTTCCATCAACTCCGAGCTCATTCGCGTGCTCTCTAAGGCCGTCGAAGAGCTCAGCTTGGAGTGGTCTGCGCCTGAGGAACCCACCCGCAGCCACTTGGATGAGTGGTTTCTTCCTGGACGTCGCCAGGCTCCTCCCCAGCAGGCAGAACTCTTTTTTCCCAAGGTTCACAAAGAGCTCACGAAATCGTGGCGTGCCCCGTACTCTGCCCGCCTGCGCTTTTCTGCCTTTCACGCTCTCACCTCGGTTGATGGCGCTGAGCAGAAGGGATACAAAAAGCTACCGCCTCTGGACGAAGCCGTGGCCACACACCTGTGTCCACCCGCCGCCACTGGCTGGAAGACGAAGGTCTCCCACCCATCCAAGCCGCGTCGCACTACATTGACCCTCGCTGGACGGGCATACACCTCGGCTGGCCAAGCTGCTTCTGCCCTGCACTCAATGGCGGTTTTGCAAGTCTACCAGGCCAAACTCCTGCGTGACCTGGACCAGCCTGGGCATGACTCGCCCGCCTTCAAAGAGCTGCGCTGCGCCACAGACCTGGCCCTGTGCGCCACCAAGACCACAGCCCAGGCTATTGGGCGTTCGATGGCCAGCCTGGTGGTGCTGGAGCGCCACTTGTGGCTAAACTTGACGGAGATCAAGGACGCGGACAAAGCCGTCTTCCTTGACTCGCCTGTCTCCCCCACTGGTCTCTTTGGCCCTGCAGTTGATGGGTTTGCTGAATGCTTCACCGCCGCGCAGAAGTCGTCCCAGGCCATGCGACACTTCTTGCCAAAGCGCTCCAGCTCCTCCACTTCAAGCCGCCCAAAGCCTGCGCCAACACAGCAGCCACCTAAGTCTGTGCCATCTGCTACTCAGCCCGCACCACGGCCTGAGCACAGACAGCACTCACGCTCTGCTAGGCGCCATCCCCCTCCGAACCGACAGGGACCCCGGCCCAAGATAGTGCTGGACCCTGCGCCTCAGAAGTCGGCCTGATGCCCAAACAAGGAAGAGGAGGAGGCTAAGTCCTGCTGCGGCCGGACCACCCTCCAAGATGCCTCACTCAGTTTTCCCATCGCCCCGTTCAGTTCCGGGCGCTCAAAAAGATGTGTTTCCTGCCTGCACAGAGCCTGTTCAAACTCCCTGGCAGTGCACCGCTGTTATAGCTGACATAATTAAAAACATTCTCAAAAAGAGATCAAATTTCCTCTTCCACCCCTCATGTGCACCACAGTTCCTCACAGCGACTTGGTGCTCAAACCAATCCAGCCCCTTGCCACGCTGGCCGAGGCCTGGCAGGCCATCCCCGGAGTGTCGACTTGGGTACTAAACATAGTAAAACAAGGTTATGTACTCCAGTTCGCTCAGCGGGCCCCGTTATTCAACGGAGTGGTCCAAACCTCGGTAGAAAGCAAGGACGTGCACGTCCTACGCTCCGAGGTGAACACTATGCTGGCAAAAGGAGCCATAGAAGTGGTTCCCCCGGCGCTGAGCGAGTCAGGCTTCTACAGCCGATACTTCCTCATTCCCAAAAAGGATGGCGGTCTCAGACCCATCCTCAACCTCAGATGTCTGAATCGGGCCCTAATAAAGCACTCGTTCAAGATGATCACTTTGAAACAGATCTTCTCGCAAATTCGCCCAGGAGACTGGTTCTTTTCCCTGGATCTGAAGGATGTTTACTTTCACATCCAGATAGCCCCCCCATCACAGACAATTCTTGAGATTCGCCTTCGAGGGGTGGCGCATCAATACACGGTCCTTCTGTTCGGGCTGTCTTTGGCTCCCCGCACTTTTACAAAGTGCATGGATGCGGCCCTCTCCCCTCTGAGGCAGATGGGCGTACGCATACTCAACTACCTTGACGACTGGCTCATCCTGGCCCAGTCGGAGGTGGAGCTAGTGGCACACAGATCCCTCCTCCTCAGCCACTTAGAGTGCTTGGGGCTCAGGGTCAATTTTCCAAAGAGCTCTTTATCCCCCAGCCAACGTATCTCGTTCCTGGGGATTATTCTTGACTCGACCTGCATGAGGGCCGTAGTCTCGCCAGAGCGATCCCTGGCCATTCAGCAGCTCGCGGAAACGCCCGGATCCTCTCTGCCGCTCAGAACGTTTCAGAGGATGCTAGGTCTCATGGGCTCAGCATCACCAGCCCTGCAGTTGGGCCTGCTTCGTATGCGCCCACTACAGTTCTGGCTGAAACCGCGGGTCCCGCCCCAAGCCTGGCAGCATGGTTGCTACTCGCTCAAGGTGAATCAGGCGTGCGTTGCAACCCTGGCTCCTTGGATGAACCCCTGCTGGTTTGAACAGGGCGTGGCTATAGGGGCAATGTGCAAGAGGAAAGTTGTTTTCACAGACGCTTCCAAGATGGGCTGGGGAGCTCTGTGCGACGGTCACCCAGCCTTCGGTGCTTGGAGGAGCCAAGAAAGAGAGCTTCATATCAACCACCTGGAAATGATGGCGGTGTATCAAGCTCTCCAATCTTTCCTTCCTCTCCTGGTGGGACACCATGTCCTGGTCAGATCAGACAATATGACAGTTATAAATCTATAAAACCTTCATAAATCGCCAGGGCGGGCTCTCATCCAAGCCCCTTTTCACTCTAGCAAAAACCATCCTAGAGTGGGCCCAGCACAACTTGCTCTCACTCAGAGCAGCACATGTTCAGGGCGTACTGAACAAAGGGGCGGACATGTTGTCCCGGAACAACCTTCCCTCGGAGGAATGGTCACTCCACCCCCTCGTGGTTCAGAAATTTTGGGATGTCTTCAGGAGGGCAGAGGTGGACCTCTTCGCCTCAGAAGACAACTTTCGTTGCCCAATTTACTTTTCGAAGACCAAGGATGCGCTGGCCCACGACTGGCCCAGCCTCCTCTTGTACGCTTTTCCCCCAGTTGCTCTGATTCCCCAGGTTATCAGACGAATCAGGGAAGGTGCCTCTATGGAGGAGCCAACCATGGTTCTCGGACCTGTCTCAGCTGTCGTCCATGGAGCCATGACCGATCCCCCTGAGACGAGACATCCTCTCCCAAGCGGGAGGGACAATTTGGCACCCCAAACCGGAGCTGTGGGATCTCCATGTATGGCTTCTAGACGGGAGCCTTCAAACCTCCCTGAAGATGTCCTGAACACTATCTCACAAGCCTGAGCTCTGTCAACGAGACGTCTCTACTCCCTAAAATGGTCAGTCTTTGCTGCCTGGTGTACAGCCCGGGGCGAAGACCCATTTACTTGTGACATATCACTGATATTGTCTTTCCTTCAGGACTTAATGGATAAGGGCCGTACTCCCTCTACCCTTAAAGTCTATGTCGCAGCTATAGCGGCCTCCCATGCTCCCGTAGCAGGGCAGTCGATAGGGAGAAACAACCTTGTTGTTCGTTTCCTAAAAGGGTCTAGGAGGCTGAACCCTCCCCGCCCCAACACGGTTCCCACCTGGGACCTGTCTTTGGTTCTCAGAGGCCTTAAGAGCCCTCCCTTTGAACCACTCCAGACTGTCGACTTACGTCCTCTAATGCTAAAAACCGCCTTATTGCTAGCCTTAGCATCGGTAAAGCGAGTGGGAGATTTGCAGGCACTCTCCGTGAGCCCCTCCTGTCTTGAATTGGGGCCTAACGACTCTAAAGTTGTCCTGAAACCAAGACATGGATATGTCCCGAAGGTCCTATCCACACCCTTTAGGGCACAGATGGTCATTCTCTCTGCACTTCCTCCTTCCCAGGATGATCAGGAGTTGAACCTACTCTGTCCAGTCAGGGCCCTGAGGACTTACATCGATCGTTCCGCCTCTTTTCATCAGTCGGAACAACTCTTTGTCTGCTTCGGTGGCCGTACGAAAGGTCTTCCGGTCACGAAGCCCAGGTTATCCAGCTGTATAGTCAATGCTATAGCGCTCGCTTACTCCTCCTTGGCCCTACAATGCCCCATAGGTGTTAAAGTGCACTCCACGAGAGGCATGGCCTCTTCTTGGGCATGGTCCACTGGCGTGTCCATCGCAGAAATTTGTGAGGCGGCTGGCTGGGCCTCGGCGTCCACGTTTGTCAGGTTTTATAACCTGGACGTCCCTGCATTACAAACACAGGTTCTCTCTGCATAAGCCTCACCAATGTGACCAGCTTATGAGCACTCGTTTACGGCCCTGACCAAAGTCCGGGTAATAACGTATTTTTTCCTATTCCCTATATGTGCTCTAGGCCCCAAGGGGCTCCTAGAATGTATAGAAATGGGAGGACGACTACAGTGTCCTCAAGTCCCCGATCTTCCGGGATACATTATGCTATGTGCATCCGTGCAAGCCCTTCTCAGCGCTCCACTCGGATGCTCTGTCGTCCCTCCTTCATAGCACGGCGTGATTGTATAATCCCCGTTGCGTCTTGCCTAACGGCAGACAATGCAGTATGGAGTGTAGTATCGAAAGGGAACGTACTCGGTTACTAACGTAACCTTGGTTCCCTTAGATACGGAACGGAGTACTGCGTAATTTGCCGCCCTATTCGTAGGATGCCTCATGCCATAGCTTCAGTCGAATTAAATCAGTCTGCCAAGGAGAGACGGCCGCTTATATAGCCCGAGACCCCGCCCATTTTGGCGGGCTCGAGCGGGCTTGCTCACCATTGGCTCGCTCGTCATTGGTTCGTTTACTTTAACTCCACGAACCAATGGTCGTGCAGTTTCACTGCGTGATTAAAACAGGCTTCAGAATCTGTCAAAACAGGAGTTTCCCCATTGCATCTTGCCTAACGGCAGACGACGTAGTGCTCTGTTCCGTATCTAAGGGAACGGAGGTTACATTAGTAACCGAGTACGTTTGGTAGTGACATTCCTTAAAGTTACACACAGATTTCCAGACTTTTGAACACATTTAACTCAAAATGATGGTACTGATCTACTATGAAAGAGAGGCTATGAGAGGGAGGGACACAGGAATATTTCCTGATCAAAAATGTAGGGGTGTGGTTAAAATCAGTCTTAGCCAATGGACTAAAACATATACTGTTTCGTTAGTGACATGAAAATGCGGGACACATTTTTTAACAAAGTTTCATGATTTAAAAATAAAATATAAAATATATATATATTTTTTTTTAACTTCACTTTCAAAAAAATCAAAAATATATATTTAAAAACAACAATGTAAAAAATTGCAAAAATTATTTCACAAGTTTAAATTTAGGGGTTAGGGTTCGGGACAGCCACCTCCCAATTGAAAGTACCCAATAAATGATGATTTTATATATATTAAGCTTACTGATATTTACATATTATTGTGGGATTCAATAATAGAAGGATCTTAGTAAACATCTAAAATTTGAATAAATAAATGCTTTTTAAATGTGTTTTTTGGTTGTGGGACATAGTTTGCACCAATTCTGTAGAATGGCCCATATATTAATTTTTTTTTAAGAACGTCTGTGTGCAAATGGTGAGGTTAAACACCTCCAGATGTTCTTAAAGGCATTGCTATGGGATTTTCTCACCAACTTTTTTGTACATTGTAGACAGAAATCAAATTATTTGCACATTCTTTCACCCAGCAGTTCATCTGTGGCCCGTTTTCTGAGGACTACAGAAACACACTAACAAATTCACTTAACATCACCATGCAGGCCTCTCTGTGCCTCTTTGAGACGTGTTGTCATTACCTCATAGTGCACTCTGTGGATATGAATAATGATTTACAGGCCCCAGTGTTCATGTAAGAGATACTGGTCCAAATTAAGCTCTTGTCGCTGTGGAGCTTATTTATGAGCCGTTCAGTCGGCTGGTTATGTGCTGAACTGAATTTGGTGGATTAAAGTACTAACTTTCTACTTAGTTCTCTATTCATCTCAGATTTTATGATGCCTTTGTGAATGTTTGTGGGTATATGTGACATGGCAAGTGTACAGTACTCATATTATTGTAAAGTCCACCTCTTAATGTGTGTGATCAAGAATACCAAGCACGGTTATCAGTTTTAATGCACTACAGGCAATCTAAGATTAAAACTGTTTATTTAAACACACTCCCTTACCTGCAAGAGCTTTGAATGTCCTGTGTCTTACCAACTGACAGATTTATGACGCCACACTCATAGAATGCAACCATATTAAAACATAGACAATACCAAACAAAGAACTTAATGAACTGAAGGTTTATAAGGGAGGATAATCAACAGAACAAAGAACAGGTGTTTAACTAATTAACAACTATGGAAACTAACAATGACCCGGGACTCAGGCAAAGAGGAACAGAACCAAAACCAAACTAAAACACAAAGAAACTAAACTGTAATAAAACTATTATCTTCTTTTGTGAACCATGCAGTTGAAACTAGATAGCTTATTTATTATATTTAATATGGTAATCTACAAGTTATATTTGATCTATTAATCTCTTACTTTTAAATATCGTTTAAATACTCCAATGCTGAAAACAGGAAGTCGGGGCTTATAAGTAAAGAATGAATCCTTCTGTTGAATGTATATTTCCAAAACACACCCATAACTGTATATATTCTTTCATGACATTCTATCATATTCTGTTCTAACATAAAAAGATAATTTACTAGATGATGATGAATAAGCATTTATAGGTTTGTTTTCTTTTCTGGTCGAGGATAATTTTAGATGCTGCATGAAGACCGTGAAAATGAATGAGGGAAAATAAAAGAAATATGAAAATAATCATTGTATTTGATAAGTTTGTTTTAGGCCACAACTGCCTATGTGATGCTTGATGGTCAGATGAGGTCTGTCAGCAGGCCAGAACTTCATGATGTGCCTCTTCTGGTCAACAGCCACACCAGTAAGGAGCATCAAAGCATTTATTTCATGAAAGAAGCCTCATCCACTAAAGAGAAAGATGATGAGGAGGTACTGAACCGATGCTTTACATTAACTACTTCTGATAACAGTATCTCCTGAAATCCTTAATATCAACCAACAAACTGAAACATACCAAAAGTGCCATAATAGGGGGAAACAGAACAACAATTACCCCCATTATATACCATAGACTATTTTTCCCTATAGCAGACGAAAACAACCCAGAAACAACACAATTCTTTTTACGAAAGGTATGGCTGAGTCAGAACAAGAATTATGTAGAGTTCTATCTACAGCTGCATATGCATCATATATTGTATAATATTTGATTATACTTTGTACAGTTGGAATAACTATGAACTTTGTTGGGTTTCTAATCCATCCTAATTGTTTGAAGTTACTGTAATCCACTGTGTGTGTGATTACTTTTTTAATATTATTAAATCGGTATTTTTTTTTAAATACCAGTGTAAATCTTGTTGTAAGTGTAATGCATCATCATTATATATTTCTAATTTAATATTTATTGCATTATAATTATTCATATCCATTGGCTTTATGGCAGTGTAATGCAATTGAATTAGTTATTATAAATGAGATGACTGTTCTTGTTCATGTCATTGTTTTTTAATGAGTGAAGTCAGTTTGGCTGCATGTTTATACTAGTAAAAAAGTTTTGCAGTCAACCACAAGGTGACGCTGTGGAGCTACTTGTACATGATTTTTATCATGATTTCTGTGCATAGAGCTCATGTTGCACCTCATAGTTTCCTTTTTTTTTTACCTTACAGCTTTCATAGTCAAGTTAATTCGTTGGCTAACGAATATCTCTTTTCTGCCAAACTGCATACATTTGTAATTTACAGAAGAGAACACAAGGAAGAAATCCAAAACAGTAACAGATGAAAATAAGGATGAATTTAAAGGTATACTATGTAAGTTGTTTTGTTCAAAATTAACTAAATTTAAATAATAAGTCAATACATCATCAATACTTCTTCCAAAACGTGTTTTTGTTTTACCCTGATTCACTATGGTAAGCCTATTTAATAGGTGTTAATATTTTAGATCTGACGGGATGGTTTTCGCGGGAAATTGCGTACATATGTCACTCGCCCGTGCGTGTCTCGTCAAATTAGTAAATAGTGAAAAGTTGCGTACAAACGTATGTGAATGCATTTTTAGGAAATGTTCTGTGTTACATATTTTTACCGTTTTATGGCGAATTTAAACTCAAAATGTATATTATGCTTACTTAGCTGTACTTTCACGTGAAAAGCAGCAACAATAATGTCTTGCATAACGAATCATGGCTGAACATTAGACTCGTTTTTGTCTATTTCTCACGCTTGACACGCCTGATTGCAGCTGCTGTCTCTTTTAAACTATTTTTGGACAGATTTATTGCCATGTGTGGATCGTTTAGTGGCTGCTGATTCCATTAAAGGGTTCTTTTTTTTTTTTTTTTTTTTTTGCTCATGTAAGTGTTACATTTAGGCAAGACAGAAGTGCAAACAATATCAGACTTTGAGAAAATACAAAAAGCTTATATTTTGGAAAACTAAAGTGTGAATCCTGTGACTTTACTTCCCCATAAAGCTTGAGTGGATCTAGATTAGGCCATGGACTATTGATTCCTGACAATTCCCTTGATTCTCTTCTAACACAGCATAATAATCAGAATTTGTGTGGGCTTGTTTACATTGAAAATGTGACATTTAAAATCATTAGGCAAGTTTATTGTTGCCAAATCAGATTGAGAGGCCATTCAACTCAATAACAGACATTATGAAGTGGCAACATGGGACTTTAGAGTGTCACATTGATTTCAGAGGAGCACAGACGCTTTTAAACAGCTGGAAACATGAAACATACACACTAATAAGAATTTATATCCTCTAAACACACCAAACAGTTTTGTTACACAGTGGGTTTCAGAACTGACACTCTAGTTCCTGCTTCTTTTGTGTATTACTGCATTTGTGTACAAGTCAGAACTGTGATATAAAAAGTCGCAATTACCTTTTTTATTTTTTATTCCATGGCAGAAACAAGCTTCCATCGGCCCTTTCTTTGATCCTGAGCAGTGAAGCTGCTCCCAAATGCTGCACATTCTTTGGTTTTCAAGCATTTTCTGCACATTTGAGCTCTTCCTTACAGTGGCATTGATGCTCAAGAAGGTGACACAATATGACACAATGTGACACAAACTAATTGACACAATAAAGAACCAAAAGGATGTAAAACATTTAATTTAATTAGGAGGATTGGTGTAAATTGTTAATATTTTATCTTGTGGGAAACATGTAGCTTCTCAAGACAACATGTATGCAGAATATTCACAAAAGCACACATACACAAACAGTTCACTGAAAGTAAAGCAAGCTTGGATATTGGACTGTGGTGTGGCTGTGGAGAATCTGTCTGATCAATGAGCTCTTACTGCAAGCCCTGTATTACTGAGTTCACACAGAGGGGAAGGTTATTCATCAGAAGAGAAGAGAAGAGACAAGAAAAGATGAGAAGATGTGCTACACTCTTAAAAATAAATGTTCCAAAAGGAGGTTTTTGTAGAGATGAAGTAGAAGAACCAATTTTGAAATAACCTTTCTGAAGAGTTCCTAAAAGAACCATTTTCTTAGTGTGGAGAACATTTAAAAAATCTAAAGAACCTTTCTGCATAAAGACCTTTTGTGGAAGGGAAAGATTCTGAAAAGCCAACAATGATCAGAAGAATGATAACTCTAAATTATGATATGATAACTCTAAATTAAAGGAGAAAGACTCTAAGAAGAGTTTAATTTCAAAGAGGAGCAGATGCTTAATGTGAAAGACATCACAATGAATAATCTGGGAGAGCAGAGAGGAAATACACACAACTACACTTTAAAGAGAGAGAGAGAGAGAGAGAGAGAGAGAAAATGGTCCATTGTTGAGACTATAGAATGAAAAATAGGAGTTACAAAGAGAAGCGGCATTAACCAATGATACACACAAAGATGAAAACAGCAGAGGAAGGAGATGGATAGAAATAGAAAGAGATGGAAGAAAGGAGAGAGTGTGTGTAGATTACTGTTTAAAGAGCTCCGGAGGGAGTTTTCTGTCTTGTCTCTCTGTGTTGCATCAGGTACTGAAGCACATCTGAGATATCAGACATCTGCTGTATTCAGAGAGAGGGTTCCATATATGACTTAGGTAAAATCAACAGGACATTATTTGATAGATTTAACTCTGTTTAGTGTGTAATGCAACAGTTTAAAAAAAAAGGTTTGTTTTCTTCTGTCAATTTCTCCATATTCACGTTTATCAGTACATTTTAATTGGTTATAAAGAATGTATAGAAACAACGATGATATATACACTGTGTGCAGAAATATTAGGCAAAATGATTTTCTGATCATATTTTTTTTCCAAGCACATTTTACCAATTCCAAACCACATCAATCTTAATAACTACTATTAATTTTATATTTAATCATTTATAAGTAATATATAATTGTTCATGAAGGCTGGAAATGAAAAACGCCTTATATTCAGGTGTGCATAATTATTACGCAGGTTTTCTTTTACAGGCAAAATGAAAAAAAAAAGAGAGAGAGAGAGATTTAACTCAGACTGAAAAGTCAAAAATTATTAAATGCTCATGAGAAGGATGCAACACTAATACTAGAAATTGCAAAGTTAAGGCATGACCATTGGACAGCAAAATGCTCATTGGGTCAGCAGGGTCATTTTTAGTCCATTTCCTATCCTAAAAAGTCCCTCTTGCAGAGATGGACTAAAAATGATCTTCCAAAACTTACTGTCAGATTCTGGAAGATGAATTCTTCAAACAGTGGTACAAGAGGATGTGGTGCTGGTCCTTCAAGAGTCACTCTCAATCTGTCTGTCTATAAAGCCTATAAAAAACAGTCTTCATGTATTTTACAACACTTCAGCTTGTGATTCTTATTAAGTGGGGGTCATTTTTTAGGATTCTTTACCTAACCTAAGTCTCTGAGATCCTGACACCTTGCAGACTCCAGGTAGGTTGTAGTTTTGGAAGATGGTGGCGCTGGAGACTAAAGGGTTCCTGATGGTTTCACACTTTTTCACCTTAAATTCTTCATTCTTTTGCAGTTAATGTGTCTTTACTTCTCCACCTGTTTTTGTCTGACCCTGCTGACCCAATGAGCATTTCACTGTCCAATGGTCAAGCTTAAACTTTGCAATTTCTAGTATTGCATTAGTATTGCATCCTTCTCATGAGCATTTAATAATTTTTGACTTTTCAGTGCGAATTAAATCTCTTTTTTGGCTCATTTTAAGAAAACCTGCCTAATAATTATGCACACCTGAAGGCGTTTTTCACTTCCAGCCCTCATGAACAATTATATATCACTTATAAATGATTAAATACAAAATTAATATTAGTTATTAAGATTGATGTGGTTTGGAATTGGTAAAATGTGCTTGGAAAAAAATATGATCAGAAAATCATAACTTGCATAATAATTCTACACACAGTGTAGAAACATACAATGAAATTCTACCTACATTGTGCTTCATTAAAATAGCATGCTTTCACACATACTGTATTTTCTACTAAAAAGTACAGCATCTAAATCTTTTACAAATACTTTTTTTTTTACATACAGTTGTAATTTGGCTGCACTGCTGACTTGCTGCGATTGCTCTAGAACTTACGGCCTAAAGACAGAGAATGTGATTAAAGATAGATATAAACAGTTTATGGTTATTGTAAGGACTGTTAACATTATTCTTGACATGGCTAGGGATGACCATAAAAGGCGCTGTCAGGTGAATTATCTGTTTAATCTCACTAATTGTCTATTATGGGTTTTATAATTAGTGTTTGGGTTTGAGCAAAGCCTATGATCCTAGACTAAAATTTAAATACAATAAATAGGTTTTACATCGCATTTTCAATCTTTTCTCTTCTTCAGCACAAAAAGCCTGGCTTTTTCTGTGGTCCTGTCTATGAGCCACTAGGAGGCGAAGCAACTTTCATGGATCTCACTGTAGGCCTATATGAAAATATTTGAAATTTCACTACATATGAATGCTGACAGACTTTTAGATATTTGAAATATACATGTTCAAATACGTTAACAAATGAGTCACTAATAGTCACTATGTCATTGCTGTGAACTTCTTATTTTGCAACTTTTTATTATTATTATTATTATTATTATTATGTTTTTTTTTGTTTTTTTGGGGGGGGGGGGGGTTATGTTCAAAACTTCCAATTTAATAAGGTGGACATGTCAGTGTGGTCTACCTAGAGCTCTCTCACTTTCTTTCACATTTTTAGGCTCACTTAATTGAAATAGGCCTACATAAACAAGTCAAAAATACCTAGGGTAAATTCAGGTTTATTGGGACACTTTTTCCCAGTCATCTCGAAGGCAAAAAGTGTCCCAATCAATATGCACCAAAATGTACATATACAAAGAGATTTGCACACAGGCTCACAAACATCCCAGATAACAGGGAACATTCTCAGAACTTTGGCTAACATTCAAGGTTCTCTCAAAGTTATGAACAAACATTCTTCCAGTAATGTTAATAGAAAGTTTGTTCATAGTTATCTGGTCTTTAATAATGTTCTCAAAACATTAGCACAAAAATGTTATTTAACCATCGGGTAAGAATTTATTTCGATGGTCCACTTTAGACATTCAGCTACTAGTAACTTTGCAACTACATGTCAACTAGCTCTCATTAGAGTATTAGTAGACTGTTAGTTTAGGGTTCAGGTTAGTAGAATAAGTTGACATGTAATTGCAAAGTTACTTATAGTCAGTAGAGTGTCTGTTGAGGAGCATCAAAATAAAGTGTTAGCAGATATTAATCAGACAGTCTACTAATACTCTAATGACTGCTAGATGACATGTATTTGCAAAGATACTTGTAGTTAATAGAATGTCTAAAGTGGACCATTGAAATAAAGTGTTACCATATTGTTTATGCAACGGTTTTTCTGAAACGTTTTAGTTGGATGTTCATCTAACGTTTTTTTAAATGTTACTACTTGTCTCATAGAACATTTATATGTAACGTTCCCACAATGTTTGCAGAAGGATAACATGGAATGTTTCCTTAACGATTGCATACCAAGAGAAAACATTTTTTAAACATTTAAAAAACTGGATGTTTTGAACATTCAGAAAACACTCAGAAATAATGTTTTCATAACTTAATGGGAACACTGACAAAACATACTTAGGACATATTTTTGTTAGCAGAGATGAAATATATGACTGAAATGTAAATGAGAAAAAAAAATGTAGCAAATGAAGCAGACAAAACAAAACAGGGCTAGCAACATGTGATCCCCATTTTTGAGTTACAGTAATTTCATGTTGAGTCCCACCGCCCCACATCTGTTATTCCTCTGCCTCATCTGCATGCTACTTCTCATTTCACCCTTCACTCTCTCTTGTTCTTCCTCTCTCTCATTTTCTGCAGCTCTCATCACTCACTGTCATGAAGTGCTCAAAGCTGTTGCCCTCTGACCTCAGGCAGGTTCAGATGGAGGTCAGGCTCAGAGAAGTGTGACTGTGTGTGTGTGTGTGTGTGTGTGTGTGTGTGTGTGTGTGTGTGTGTGTGTGTGACTCTCTCCCTCGGCCAGTGCTGCCATGGCAACAGAGGCAGTCGGAACCGAGACCTGGAAATGTTGTTGAATGCAACACAGCCCAAAATCATACATTTCTGCTCTTCACGCCTCCCCTTCTCCTCTCTCTCTCTCTCTCTCTCTCTCTCTCTCTCTCTCTCTCTGTCTTCCTCTCTTATTTAAACAGCCAGGGAAATAGAAAACACACATGCACACAAATAGTCATTCAAGTGTAAATAAGCAATCATTGGTCAACTTATGAGAAATTCTGAGAATAATTTTAAGGTCATGAGGGAAGTTTGGGTTTAGGATTAAAAACTCTCCACCTTCTCCGGCTCCACCTGTATAGGTGTGCTATGGGTAATTCATGCTTGTACAGCAGCAGCATGTCTTACTTGCTCACAGCAGCTAACTTCCTCTACAGCAGCTTACTTGCTCTATTCCGCCAAGACCAGACATATCAACATTGTCATATTCATTACCATGCCAAACACTCATGACAGAAATACTCTAAAGAGAGTTAGTTGACATGTAGTTGCAAAGTAACTTATTGTAGTAAAATGTCTAAAGTGGACCATCAAAAATAAGCGTAATTATTGTTTTTTGTGCATACAGTGAATGTCAGTGGGTCAAATGTTGGGTGAATTATCCCTTTAAGGCAGAGGTTTTGCACACACACTGATCAGACATAACATTATGAGCACTGACAGGTGAAGTGAATAACATTGATTATCTCTTCATCACGGCACCTGTTAGTGGGTGGGATATATTAGGCAGCAAGTGAACATTTTGTCCTCAAAGTTGATGTGTTAGAAGCAGGAAAAAAATGGGCAAGCGTAAGGATTTGAGCGAGTTTGACAAGGACCAAATTATGATGGCTATAAGACTGGGTCAGAGCATCTCCAAAACTGCAGCTCTTGTGGGGTGTTCCCGGTCTGCAGTGGTCAGTATCTATCAAAAGTGCTCCAAGGAAGGAACAGTGGTGAACCGGCAACAGGGTCATTGGCGGCCAAGGCTCATTGATGCACGTGGGGAGCGAAGGCTGTCCCCTTTTGGTCTGATCCAACAGACGAGCTACTGTAGCTCAAATTGCTCAAGAAGTTAATGTTGGTTCTGATAGAAAGGTGTCAGAATACACAGTGCATCTCAGTTTGTTGCATATGGGGCTGTATAGCCGCAGACCAGTCAGGGTGCCCATGCTGACCCCTGTCCACCGCCGAAAGCACCAACAGTGGGCACGTGAGCATCAGAACTGGACCACGGAGCAATGGAAGAAGGTGGTCTGGTCTGATGAATCACGTTTTACATCACGTGGATGGCCGGGTGCGTCACTTACCTGGGGAACACATGGCACCAGGAGGCAATGTGATGCTTTGGGCAATGTTCTGCTGGGAAACCTTGGGTCCTGCCATCCATGTGGATGTTACTTTGACACGTACCACCTACCTAAGCATTGTTGCAGACCATGTACACCCTTTCATAATGTGGTCATAATGTTATGCCTGATCGGTGTATATCACAGGGTAAGTTCACCTAAAAATGAAATTTCTGTCATTAATTACTCACCCTCATGTTGTTCCAAACCCGTAAGACCTTTGTTCATCTTCGGAACACAAATTACGATATTTTTGATGAAATCCAAGGTTTTTTTTTTTTATCACTCATAGAAAGCAACATAATTACCATCATTCATGGTCCAGAAATGTATTAAAGACATGGTAAACACAGTTCAACGCTTCCGTGTTAACGTCCGAACGCCGACTCAGTATTGGCTGATGCTGTTCACGTGAGCACCAAGATGCATGCGTGTAATGCTGACTCATGAGTCGACCAATACTGAGCCGGCATTCGGACGTTAACACGGAAGCGTTGAATTGCATTCACTGCGTTCACTGCGTCAACTGCGTACGAGTCTGACAGGGTAGAGAAGAAATTTTTGAATAAACTCGTTATTTTTGTTTTGTTTTTGCACACAAAAAGTATTCTCATCACTTCATAAAATTAAGGTTGAAACACTGTAGTCACATGGACTATTTTAACAATGTCTTTAATAACTTTCTGGACCTTGAATGACAGTAATTACGTTGCTTTCTATGAGGGATAAAAAAACCCTTGGATTTCATCAAAAATATCTTAATTTGTATTCCGAAGATGAACGAAGGTTTTACGGGTTTGGAACGACACAAGGGTGAGTAATTAATGACAGAAATTTCATTTTTGGGTGAACTAACCCTTTAATGTGTTATTATATGAATTTGCTATAGGCTAACTTATTGGCTGCAAGGAACATGGTGCTAATCATGAAATGAAGCATAGAGTTTTGAGACACGTTTTGATTTTTTTTTTTTTTTACTTGACACTCTTAAAATGAAAATAGCATCACTTCCTATGTGAGAACCTGGCTGTCACTTTACATTTGGACTATATATTTGTTTTGTTTGTCATTTATTTGATTTGTTTTCCTCGTTAGTGTAGGCAGTATTTAAAGGACAGCAATTAGACTGATTATACTTTTTGCCATTTGATCCTGTGTCTTATTCTTGGAGCTTTAGCTCAATTTCACTGGTATGATGCAAGTCTTCTCTGTCTTTCACCTCTTTCAGCAGTTAGTGAGTGAGATAGTCAATGAGTAACCTTCATCTTAATCTGCTGGTAGTGATTTGCGACTGCTGTTGAGAATTGCTTTGGCTTTTAATGGATTTATTGACCCAACAATTAATATGTGGACTGGGGGAAAAGTGGAGGTATTTATATAAGATGCAAAGAAATGTGAATATAGATGACAGGATCAATAATCTGATTCTTGAGAAGGGACAAAACATGTTTTAGAAGTTAGTTTTTATTATTTAATAATACATTATTTTTAAACTGATATATTTGTAGAGACAAAGATCTTAGCTAATGAACCATGTAAGGGAACAGGTTTTTCTGATTTTTTTTTTTTTTTTTTCCTCAAAATGTACATTTATTAACTTAATTTGTGTCAACTCCGTCAGACGCATTAAAAAGCATGATATTTTAATTTGATCCATCCAACAACAGTGTAAAGTCTTCATTTATGTAATAATAGTGTTCAGTAAAGGAACTAAGAGGAAAAATTAATTCTCCAAATTTTTTTCTTGGGTTAGGGTTATTATGAACAATCCAGTTCCTAAATTTCTTAAAGGGTTAGTTCACCCAAAAATGAAAATAATGTCATTTATTACTCACCCTCATGCCCTTCCACACCCGTAAGACCTTCGTTAATCTTTGGAACGCAAATTAAGATATTTTTGTTGAAATCCGATGGCTCAGTGAGGCCTGCATAGCCAGCAATGACATTTCCTCTCTCAAGATCCATTAATGTACTAAAAACATATTTAAATCAGTTCATGTGAGTACAGTGGTTCAATATTAATATTATAAAGCGACGAGAATATTTTTGGTGCGCCAAAAAAACAAAATAACGACTTATATAGTGATGGCTGATTTCAAAACACTGCTTCATGAAGCTTCGGAGCGTTATGAATCTTTTGTGTCGAATCAGCAGTTCGGAGTGCCAAAGTCACGTGATTTCAACGGTTTGGCGGTTTGACACACGATCCGAATCATGATTCGACACAAAAGATTCATAACGCTCCGAAGCTTAATGAAGCAGTGTTTTGAAATCGCCCCTTTGAAATCTCTAAAATCCTTTTTAATATTAAACATATATAACCAATGTTCTTAGGTAACTCAGACATGATATCATGTAGTTCAGATGATGTTTTATAGGGCTGGGTATTGACACAATTTTCACGATTTGATTCGATTTCTATTCACATGCTTGCGATTCAATTCCGATTTCGATTCGATATCGATTATTTTGGATGTAGTATATCAGATACAGTACATGGCAAATTTTCTAGAGGAAAAAAAAATCTCTCAAATGCTGTAAACTACACATGGGAGTCAGTTGGTACTACATTACTATAATATTGAAGGTTAAATTTAACTTATTTATATAAAAACACCTAAATTACACTCAATGATGTTTTTTTTATAATAAAGTTTAGAATTACATAATCATATTTCTACTCCAATTCGTTTTTCATTTTTTTTTTTTTTAAATAGGCTATAAACATTTAAATCCTGGCTGTCATAACTGATTTATTCAAACATGCATTAAATATTGAAGAACATTAAAAATTATAATGAATATGTAACGGTGCATATATTTATCAGAATGCTGCTCTCTAGGGTTCATTTGAGTTTATGGTCACTGAATATGGTTTTTCTGAGGTAAATGTGACGTTACGTGACATTGTTTACAAGCTGTTTTATTGACGTCTTTCCGCGGTTGAAACACTGATTGAGCTATTACACCAGACATGATATGGATTTTGGTAAGTTGTACTGTATCTTTTAACATAACGTCATGTGTTTATTCATGTTTATTAACTGGTATTAAAGCGGAGGAGAGATTTACATGCGCTCCGTGCTGCCGCTTCTCTGAAGTGCTACAGCGATCTGTCACGCCACATTAAACAGCACCAAAACGGTATTTATTTTTTGAATCTCATAAGATGGACATCATTTGAAATCTGAGACTTTGCTTCATCTCAAAAGTAACAAAGCTTATGATATTACGCAGCGCCTCTCACAAATGTCTCCGTGGTTGCAAGGCACGCTCCCTGTGCAAGCAGGGGGTCACAGGTGCTGCGTAATATCATTGCGCCTGCTGCACCCATGGTACGGCAGCGAAGTTCCTTGATTATTACGCTGGAATGAGAGTATAGTTCCTAGCCATATCGGCCTAGAAAATCACAACTTTTCATTTTGTTACGATGTAACTACAGAAGAGTCAAGTTTTAAATAGGAAAAATATTGAAACTCTTTTTTCAGTTTTAAGCGAGATGCTAACGGTCTAATTGGATTCAATGAACTATGCTAAGCTATGCTAAAAGTGGTACCGCCAGACCCGGAGATAGGCTGAATGGATTCGAAAACGGTAAAACTCAACTGTTTAACTCTAGGGGATTTGGAAAATGAGCCTATTTTCAAAAAAAGTGGAGTGTTCCTTTAACCACGTGTTGTATAGTGGAGCAATTTAGTTTTTGTTTTTTTCAGTTGTAGCTGCCTTAATAAACATATCAAAAATGCCCAGATTTATCCCACAACTAGGCTATTTGCAGAAACTATTAGGCTACACC
The DNA here is from genome assembly GCA_039654765.1 of Mylopharyngodon piceus. Lineage (NCBI taxonomy): Eukaryota > Metazoa > Chordata > Actinopteri > Cypriniformes > Xenocyprididae > Mylopharyngodon > Mylopharyngodon piceus. Next base: position 25,709,486 of record CM077452.1, on the reverse strand, counting down.
AGGATGACGAAGTTGACGTGTTAAAGCTGTGACCGCAGAGACTTAAAAATTGTTTGTATCAAATATAATAAAAATATATAAAACTTCCAGGACTGTGTCCTACTGTGAGATCCACAATGAGCAGGAAAAAGGAAAGGGGTCCTCAGAGTTAAAGATGACCATGAAATTGCCTAATATTCAGAATTATAAAAAATCCTGACGGAGTTGACGCAAACAGAGGACACAGTTGATAGGCTTTTTTTTTATGGAAAATATAATATAATTACTTTTTGTATTGTTCGATATATTACAGATCTCTGCCTTTCAATTTAAATGAATAGTTTTGAATTTGCTGCATTTTTAAACACTTTGTTTGGCAATTTTACAGTGTGACCTCATGCGGAGGCTAAATTACATGTATTTTCCAAGTAGAGCATGTATTTAAATAATAGGCTACTAACAAAATTATTTAAAAATAAAAGCAATGAATGTGTCCAGATTTCCTTTAGATGTAATTTTTAAGTATTTTTATTTTGATTAATTTATTTATTTTTAAAATAAAGAGTACTTTTGTGTAGGCTATAGGACATATTTTGTCCCATCTCAGGTTACACAATACTAAATGCACATTTATGTCAAATAAAAGAGCATATGGATTGTGCAATTATTGCAATAATAAAGAAACAATGGAACATGCCATCTCATACTGCATAGCATCTGACAGTGAAATACAAATTTTACAGTCAAAATCGAATGAAAAGTATTTGTCACTAGAAAATCTGTTGGCTGTGTGGAATCAAAATAAAAATAAAAAAAATATTACAGTTACACAAATATATTTTTAACTAAAATAATAAAATGTAATATAATATAAAATAATAATAATAAAATATATAATTTTTGTTTAAAAAAAAAAAATAATAATAATAATAATAATATATTTACTCTCTGTTTCGCAAATCGCATTGGTGCTCCACACTCAGTTGCTGGCGGTAATGCACCATAAAGCTGGTTTGCAAAAAGAAGAAGAAGAAGAAGATCCCGGTATGCAACGCGGTCCGATCGCGCTTTTGTTGCCGGAAAATGCAATCACAGCCCGATATTGAGAGGTAATCCACAAAATACGGGATAAAATCAGATCTAATAAGCGCTGTTGTAAAAGGCGTGTTGTAAGACTTTACGTCAGTGGATAAATTGGTTTTGCCTCCACGAAATCTCTGTATTTGAATGGAAGAAAGACTGTAGTGAGCCTTGTATCGACAAAAGACATGTTTTTCATAGCACAAGAAACTTAGAAAGCACCGTTACGAAATTAACTTTAGTCAAACAGAAGTAATGCTGTAGCAGTAATACTCGATGCGGCAAGTTTTTGTGTGGCATTAAAACAATGAAACCTGTACCGCAGTTCAAATGCCTTTTTACCTCTGCAGTAGACCTATATTTCAAAATAGTGTAGGCTAATAACTGTAGTAGGCTACACTGAAGTACAGATACAGTTCAGTGAATTCCTATTGCCTTCCCCAAAATATAATTTTATTTAACTATCATACAAATATAGTTCTGTGTAGCAGTTTAGGGTAATACAAATCAGATTCAATGCAGCAGAACAGTCCAATATAACCACAGCTGTACTGCAAAATGAACTATTCACAGTTACTGTGGAAGATACCAGCAAGTGTAAAGAATTGTGGTTACAACAAGTTATGTTCATTTTCAAATAATTTCCCACCTGATTAACAAGCATTCATGGATATGATTTTATTGAAACAGTCAAGTTCATTTATGCAATAGCCATGCCAACAATCTGTGAACTCAGTCGGTTATGAATTTTTTTTCATTTGTAGGTTGGAAAATGGAGATGCATCTCAGGGAAAAGATCCCACCGGTCTTCCTGGCCCGGCTGCTGACCACTTTTTTAATAGCTCTACAGTTGCTTCAAGGTTCCTGCAGGCTGAACTGGAGCTGAATGCACGGTTACGGGCACTGTCGTTTGGAAAACCAGTGCGATACACGTACAACCCGCTTGAGTATGCCTGGGACACACACCGATACTACGTGGAGACGTACTGTCAGGAAGGGCAGAGCGTTCTCTTTCTGGGCATGAACCCAGGGCCATTTGGCATGGCACAAACAGGGGTCAGAAGAGTTTCATTCTTTATTCTGATTTCACAATATCTATTAATAAAGACATAGCATGACCTTACATACACATAAGGGATAGTTCACCCAAAAATGAAAATTCTTAAAGAATTTGTTTTTTTAAAAAAAAAAAAAAAAAAAACCCACAAGATTTCACATATAATTATGACATATATTTGATATTACATATTATTTGGTAGTAAAACATAAAGTGTTCCACATTTTATTGGTGCAATGATCAGTATATTTTGTACAACATTTGCAACTGCTTTTCATCACTTAATTAGAAGCACCACAGTTACTAAATTGTGTCATCTGTTACATAGTATTTAGTATTTTCTAAGGGTTTCTTAATTTTAGACTAGTTGACTAGGCATTACAAAACCTCCATTTAAACGACTGTCAGGTTAGTCGTAGCGCACATCCCTAATGTAAATACTTTAAATTGCAAACAAACAAAAAAAATTCATTTATTAAATAATTTAATGCGATTCACATGTGGTTGTCAGTTTGTAGGCTATAAGCACACATTATGCAATGCAATATTAATCATGAATTTAAAAAATGCATTCTCAAAAAAAATATATATGACCCCCCTTCCCACCTCCCCCCAAACCCATGTCCCGTCTGTAACTAACACATTTTTGTGAGAGACTCATTTGCTGAAAATACACGCTAGTATAAGAGTTGCTGGAGAAGACAATTTAAAAACAGAAAAGTCAATCTCATTTTCTTTATTCCTTCACAAGGTTCCATTTGGCGAGGTGAAAGCAGTTCGCAATTGGTTGAAGATCACTGGAACGGTCGGGCGTCCAGCAGATGAGCACCCAAAGCGACGAATCACAGGCCTCGACTGCACTCAGAGTGAAGTGAGTGGAGCCCGTTTCTGGGGCTTCTTCCAAGAGCTCTGCGGTGAAACTCACAACTTCTTCCGCCACTGTTTTGTGCACAACTTGTGCCCTCTCATCTTTATGAGTGAGTCTGGCAAGAACCTGACCCCACCTGAACTCCCGGCTGCGGAGCGTGATGCCCTTTTGTCCTGTTGTGATAGCGCTCTTTGTCAGGTAGTCACTGCACTGGGCGTCTCAATGGTGATCGGAGTGGGCAAACTCGCTGAGCAACGTGCTCGACGCACACTTTCAGAAGCAGGTATCACAGTGAGGGTGGAGGGGATCATGCATCCGTCCCCTAGAAACCCACTGGCTAATAAAGGATGGGCAAACATAGTTCGAGATAAACTGGATAATCTGGGGGTGTTAAGTTTGCTTACCAGATGATGATGATGATGATGATGATGACGGCTACTACCTCATACGCATTTTAAAATTCACCCAGCAATGTTTTTGAACCTTGCTATTTCCATTTTAATTTACTTAATGAAATGAGACATTGATGGAAGAGGTCATGTATAAAACAACAGATGTTATGCCCATTAATAGAGTACTTTATCACTTTATTATTTTTTTTTTTTTATGCGTAATATTTATCAGTGTGTGTGTATTTATGTCTAGAATTTCTAGAAAAGTTCTTTTGTATGTTAAGATGTAAAGGTTCCTGATTCTGTCGTAAATGAAGTAATTTCTTTTTTATTATTTTTTTTAAATCAAAAATGTTTTTTTTTATATACATTTGGAGTTTGTTTCTGTATATTATGACATTTGTGGACTTGGGAAAAAAAAGGTTAAACAAAGGATTCCATATAAATCTAATAACTACAAATGTACATTATCAAATTTGGCTTAAAAACTACTGTACATACTGTATGTAAGTCTTTAATTGTAACACACTAACTAACCCACAGTGAGTTCAGGAGGATGTTCGTATAGAGTTCACTCTCATTTTTGCTCTAGAGTGGGGTGTAATTTCATTCTGTGTGGTTAACCCAAATGTTGAGTCAAATGTGTAAGTGATGGCAGTAAATTCTACCTCATGCTCATCACCATCCTATAATTTTGTGTTCATCTGTTAACCAAAGTGTCAAATGAAAACATTCATCCAGTTGAGAAGCTTTTTGGCATGAGGGTCTGTTACTAATAATAATGCTATAAATATCTTGTTCTTCAGTTTAAACCAGAAAAAAAAAAAAAAAAAACCTTCACATTTGTATTAATAAGATTAATTTTAGTGCTTGAGTACAATGTAATCACTTTTGATTGAAGGCAAAATATAGAAAATCTGAAAATAATGAAAAAATCCAGCCTTTTTGTTGTCTTTTTTTTTTTTTTTTTTTTTTTTTTAATATTTGAATGAGTTAATGGTGGGAAAAGAAATAGTGTGTCTGAACTGGATCTGGATACACAAAGTAAAGCAAAATTTTTCCCCTGTATACCTGAGCAGGAACAATACTCTCATCTTCCTTGAGACTCGGGTGTGCAGAGGGTTTATTCTGTTATCTGTCCGCAGGACCGAGTCTATCTATGAAATACACACAGAGACGCCTTGCTGTCGGTTGCTGAAACTCTTCGACTGGCAAGAGTGAACTCTAAGGCCCGGTTTCACAGTCAGGGGCAGGCTTAGGTTAAGCCAGGATTAGGCCTTAGTTCAAATAGGGCATTTAAGTAGCTTTTATAAATGTACCTTAGAAAAAAAACATCACTGGTGTGCATCCTGAGACAAAACAAAGGCACTGACATATTTTAAGATACGTCAGTGTAACTTGTTTTCAGTTAAAACAGCTTAAACATGCATTTTAGTCTAGGACTAGCTTAAGCCTTGTCTGTGAAACTGGGGGTATATCTCCTTTCCTTATTCTACTAGACCAGTGGCCTGTTGCACAAAGCCGGTTTCAGTTTCTACCCAGGTAAGTTCAAGATTAGTTTGAGCAAACTCTGGTTTTTCGGGTTTATGAATGTGTATTGGTTTTTAGCGGGGTTCATTGCTATGGTAACTTACGCTACACGGCTAACCTGCTCCGGAGCAGGTTTTATTCTGGGTTAGAGATCACAAACCCAAACTCGACCAATCAGCTGTGAGTAAAGTGATGTGTATCTGATGCAATAAAGCCACTCCCCCTGTATCTCTCACTCCAAATTATATCAATTTATAGTGAAAACATTTTAGAGACAAACTTGCTCAACATTTGCTGTTAATTATTCATTATATTAAATAAATTAAAATTATGAATGATTTATATGACATATTCATATAATTAGGCCTATTAAATTAATTGACAATATTAAATTGCTTTTAAATTAAAATAAATATAATACATGCATAATATATAAAGCTTTTAAACAGATTAAGCTTACATGTATTCTTTTGAGCTCTTTGTGAAACTATATTAATTATTTGGCCTATTTGTTTGATTCACATGCATTGATATAGTCAGCTGCCTTCTCAAATTTTCACTGCATCAGTGTTTATTCCTGCCTTGTAAATGCATTTAATTACATATTTTTCATAACGATCTCTTAATCTTCAAAAGAGAAGTGAATTGCGCGTGAATCAAACGGACGCTCTGCATGTTTCGTGTGATTGGCTGTCTGCCGCACGTGTCACACTTTCAGGTGCACGCGCTTCAGAGTTAATCGCAAACTCTGGATTAAACCTGAGTTGACAGAGGAAGTTTATACCGAGCGTTGTGCAACAGCTGATCCTGATCTAAACCAGTTTGGATTTATCTGGATTTGTCAACTCTAAACCTACTCTGAAACTCAGAGTTTGTTCAACTAGCTTCATGCAACAGGCCACTGTCTGATGCCTAGGGTACTTTGGTGGTTTCAGTCTTACCACACAGGCAGATCTTTCAAGGTTTTATGGAGAGGAAGGGTGTCAGCTAATCAGTGGGGTGCCTCAAGGTTCAGTACTCGTTCCTGTTCTTTTCTCCATTTACACAATCTTACTGGACACGATCATAAAAGCACATGGCTTCTACCACTGCTATGCAGATGATACACAACTCTGTCATTTCAACCTTGGGTCACACTTTAGCTTTGGGTCCAATTCTCACTATTAACTACGACTTTTGCCTCAATAAACTCCTAATTACTGCTTATTAATAGTTAGTAAGGTAGTTGTTAAGTTTAGGTATTGGGTATCTAAGGATGTAGAATATGGTCATGCAGAATAAGACATTAATATGTGCTTTATAAGTACTGATAAGTAGACAAAATCCTAATAATATTCAAGCTAATAAGCAACTTGTTAATAGTGAGAATTGGACTACCCAGTGCTACCCAACCTTGTGAAGCATATATATATATATATATATATATATTTATATTGTGGCGGGGTGGAAGGATCACGTGACAAGGACAGCTCAGTCTAAGGCCCCGGAGGGTGGATTTTATTGAAAGACAAGTGTATACGTGAGTGGTGGTGGTGCTCTTGCTTGCAGGAGTGCCCTCAGTCGTGTCCAGGTGCGGGTGAATCCGTGCGGTGCTCGTGGCGGTGCTGATCAGTCACACACTGCTTTCTGGAACGGGATAGAGAGAGAACGTCAGTCTGCTGTCTCATGGAGAGGCTTCTCCCTCTTTGTCTGTGAGCATGCTGCTTATATGCAGGCAGGTTGATCAGCCGCAGGTGTGGCCGATCAGCCTGTGACGACCTGCTCCTCGTGAGTTTCCAGGGCAACGCTGATGTGGACTCGGGACACTCGTCACACTCTAAGCCTCTAACCTGTGATAGGACAGCTTGAGATGGAGGAAAATCGTTGAAAGGCTGAGTTAACGATAAATAAAGACTTTTCAACTCCTATCTCAGGTAACCCATCCCTTAACTTTCGTCCATCACTCTCAACAGTGAACGAGAATTCTTTATACCTACTACTAGAGCTGTCAAGGCAACAATATCAGTCACACATTGATTCCATGCACCTACCACCTGTTGACATCATTAAGTTCGACGGAGAACCCTTAAAGTACTGGCAGTTCATGAGATTGTTCTCCTCTGTGATAGATAAAGAGACAGTGCCAGATCAAGAGAAATTCACTCGACTGCATCAGTACACTGTCGGCCAAGCTAGAGATGCTATCTCACATTGCTTGTACAACCCCAACTCTAGCCTGGGCTATGCGGAAGCCATGGCTATTCTGAAGAGACGTTTTGGCAATCCATATGCAATATCACAAGCATGGGTTGACAAGGTGCTTAATTACAAAGACATTAAAGACAACAAGCAGTTGCAAAGCTTCGCTGATGTTCTGTGCAGCTGCAGAGACACTTTAAAGGCAATGAAGTGTGAGGAAGAGCTGAATGGTGGACGCACTTTGCTGCAAATTGTAGAAAAGCTACCTGAAGACTTAAAGAAAAGATGGCTCACAATAAACTACGAGATCATCAAGTCTGGCCGTTTGCCAAAGTTGGATGACATAGTCAGTCTTGTTGAATCAGAAGCTGCTAAGAGAGCAGATCCTATCTTTGGGAATCTTCTTAGCCCTGCCAATCGAAATTCTCCAGCAAGTTTTAAATCAAGTACTAAGTCAAGTTTCAATAAGAAAAGGCAGACATTCGCAACATTGTCCGTTACTAATGAATCCACCACGTCGTCCACACCAAAGACAACATCAAGATTTAAGTGTCCAAAATGCACTGATGGAAAACTTTCTGAACCAATGTCAAGCCTTTAGAGCTCTGTCTGTTCAAGAGCGTTTGGCCTTTATTCAACAAAAGCAACTCTGTCTGAACTGTTTCATGAAAGGTCATCGCAGCACAGTCTGTACTCGCAGCTGGGTATGCAAGGTGCCTGGATGTGGGAAAAAACACAACAGTTGGCTGCACTCCGCTATTGTAGCCTCTAACAATGACAGAAGCCAATCTACTAATCAAGCTACTGAAGATGAGCCAGCTGCTGACCCGCCACAAGCCATTCAAGCACATGCTACCAGAAAGTACATTGAAGCCAGTCAAAAGAAGATTGCACTTCCCATCTTGCCAGTAGTGGTTTCAGACCGACACAGTCGATTCTCTATGAATGTCTTTGCTTTGCTTGACAGTGGCTTTAATGGGACCTTTGTTTCTAAGAAGCTAGTTCATGCTCTTAAGCTAGAGTCACGCAAAATGAACATTAAACTGAACACCATGGAGACCAAAAATCTCAGCGTAGTCACGCTAGCAGTGGATCTCAACAAAGGAACTCTTACCTCATGAAGGGAGTGCTCTGTCGGGATCACCTGAACATAAGTCTAGGCAACCTAGTCACACAGCATGAGGTCTTCCAGTGGCCGCATCTGAGGGAAATCGCAGATGAAATTAGTTTACCTGATGTTGATTTAGCTGATGAAGTTCACCTGCTGATAGGTCTAGACCAACCAGACATACTTGCTCCTCGTGAGACACGCTGTGGTGAGTCAGGCGAGCCTTACGCAATTCTGACTGGCCTGGGGTGGACACTCCATGGACCAGTAGCTGATGGTTCAACATCTATCTTTGCCAATTTCATTCAAGCTGACCACTCTCTACAACAAGCAGTTGAAAGATTTTGGAAACTGGATGATCCAGTGGATGTGAACAATGACTTAATGTCAGTAGTCGACAAGCAAGTTGTGGATCTATGGAACAAGCAATCAGTCAAAGAAGATGGTCACTACACACTCCCAATCCCTTTCAAAGAACATCCACCATGACTGCTTAATAACTACACAATGGCCAAACATCGATTAGATCTTGTAGGAAAGAGGCTAAAGAAAGACCCAAATTTGCATCAGAAGTATATAGAAGGTATCAAAGATTCTTTGATGAAAGGATACGCAGAAGAGGTCATTGACATTAACAGAGAAGATGGTTGCGTGTGGTACCTGCCACATCATCCAGTGCTACATCCACGCAAGCCAGAGAAGGTTCGTATTGTCTTCGATTGTGCAGCACGGTACCAAGGTACTTTGTTGAATGATCATGTTCACCAAGGCCCAGACTTTACCAATAAGCTACTTGGAGTTCTTCTCAAGTTTAGGCAAGAACCCGTTGCTCTGAATGCGGACATCGAGAGCATGTTTTATCAAGTCCGAGTGCCTTCTGGTGAAAGAGATGTGCTTCGCTTCCTGTGGTGGGAAGATAACGACCCGGACAAACCACCTAAGCATTATCGTATGACGGCTCACCTTTTTGGAGGTGTCTGGAGTCCTAGTGCTGCCAATTTTGCCTTGCAACGAGTGGCTGAAGACAACTGTGGAAACTTCTCTGATGTCACTGTGGAAACATTGAGGCGAAATTTCTACGTCGACGATTGTCTTAAGTCGGTAACAACAGAGGAGGTTGCTCACCTGTGGAGGCTTTAGATTAACCAAGTGGTTAAGCAATTCTAAGGAAGTGATGAAATCAATACCAGCTGAGGACCAGGCAAAATCATTGCATGAGGTAAACCTTGACCAAGAGGATTTGCCATTTGAACGAACACTGGGCGTCCTTTGGGATGTGGAAAGAGATTGCTTCACATTCTACGTCAAGGCAGTGGACAAACCTGCAACAAAGAGAGGAGTATTGAGCACTACCAGTTCCATCTATGATCCTTTAGGATTTGCAAGCCCTTTCGTGCTCAAAGCAAAAGCCATCTTTCAAGAGTTGTGCCGCATGAAAGTCGACTGGGATGAGGAGTTACCGCTGGACATGGCTGCACAGTGGCGCAGATGGTTAAACGACTTGCCTCTGTTGTCAGCACTGACAATTCCAAGATGCCTTAGACCAACATCCACTAGTTGCTTGTTAGCTACCCAGCTCCATCACTTTTCCGATGCTTCAGAACTGGCTTACGGTGCTGTTTCATACATCAGGATTGGTGACACTTGCAGGCTGGTGATGTCAAAGGCCAGACTTGCACCAATCAAGCCAGTTAGTATACCACGACTGGAGCTACTAGCAGCGGTAGTTGCTACAGAGCTGGATCAGTATATCAAGCGCCACTTGGAGATTCCAATTGAAAAGACTTTCTTTTGGACAGACAGTACTATCGTACTTCAATACATCAACAACAAGCATTGTCGTTTCAAGACGTTCGTCGCCAACCGTATTTCAAAAATACATGAGCGTTCGGAACCATGCCAGTGGAGACACATTGACTCTGCTTCTAACCCTGCGGATGATGTCTCTCGAGGAATGAATATGGAAGAGATTTTGTCAAGTGAACAATGGGTATCTGGTCCGTACTTTCTACAACTTGAGGAGGAACATTGGCCTGCTCAACCTATCATAAATGATTTGCCAGAGGAAGCAGAGATCATAAGAGCCAAAGAAGTCTATGCAGCTAGCATAAAACCAAACCAATTGATGAAAAATGCAGTGAACAGACTACTGGAGCGATACTCCAGTTGGCATCGATTGAAAAGGGCTACTGCTATCCTGTTGCGTGTCAAGGCTTTGTTACGCAAGAAAGCAAGTGTGCATCTTTCCGACCCCATCACTGTTTGTGAGCTCCATCAAGCAGAGTTAGCCATTCTCAACCACATACAAACTGCATCCTTTGGATCTTCTCAAGCCAAAACCAGTTCCTTTCTCAAGCTTAAACCCTTTGAGGATGAAAACAACCACCTCCTTTGTGTGGGAGGCAGACTAACAAATGCCCCAATTCCCTTTGAGGCTAAACATCCAGTGATTCTACCTAACAATCATCACGTCACCCAGCTGATTATCAGTCACTACCATCTTCGCTTGGGTCATGCAGGTCCAGAGCGGGTACTTGCGGAAATTCATCAACGTTTCTGGATACTAAAGGGACGTGCTGTCATTAACCGTGCTCTCAAGTCATGTTTACAGTGTCGCAAGTTAAAAGCTAAGCCGCAAATCCAGCAAATGGCAGACTTACCTGACTCTAGAGTGACACCAGTTGAGCCTCCATTCACTTGTGTGGGCATAGACTACTTCGGGCCATTCTTGGTTAAGAAGGCACGCAGTGAGCTCGAGGTACGGATGTTTGTTTACATGTCTCACTACGAGAGCCATCCACTTGGAAGTTGCGCACACCCTCGATACTGACTCCTTCATCAACGCCTTACAGCGATTTATCGCTAGGAGAGGCCCACCCACAGAAATATGCTCGGATAACGGGACTAATTCCGTCGGTGGATTACGAGAGTTGCAGAAAGCCATTAGTGAATGGAATCAACAAAAGAATTCTGATTACCTGCTGCAGAACAATGTAAAATGGATCTTTAATCCACCTGCCGCCTCCCACATGGGTGGTGTTTGGGAGCGACAAATTTGCACCGTTCGTTCCATTCTAAACACTGTCCTATCGCAGGCAGGCACCAGATGATGAGGGGCTGACAACACTGTTTTGCTGCGTTGAGTCTATTGTCAATGGTAGACCAATCACTAAACTCTCAGACGACCCATCAGATCCTCTACCACTCACACCAAATCATCTGTTGTTACTCCGTTCTGGTCCAATTCTACTTCCGGGAGCCTTCGTTAAACAAGACCTTTACAGACACAGATGGCGCCAGGTGCAATATCTGGCAGATGTCTTCTGGTGCAGATGGCTCAAGGAGTATTTACCTGCATTGCAACAACGCCAAAAATGGCTACAACCAAAGCAGAATCTTCGAATAGGAGATCTTGTGCTTATTCAGCATGAAAACACCATGCAATCACTGGCCGCTAGGTCTGATTACTCAAGTCTATCCAGGTGCAGATAGACTTGTGCGTACTGTGGAAGTGAAAACACAGGCAGGAGTCTTCAACCGTCCTGCAGACAAAATCTGCCTCCTGGAAGCCAGACTTCTCAGTTGAATTAGCTAAATTGAGACATCACCCTTCCTTTGTTTGAATGACCTGTTTGGGTCATTGGGGCCGGGATGTTGGGTGCTGCCCCTTTAAGGACGCTGGTACGGTGGGCACATGTGATTGCTTAGAAAAAAGTTGCAGATAGGAAACACTGATAGAGAAAGCCATGTTGTTCTCATGTTAAACCTCACTGAACTTCTATAACGATTCCAGTTTGAAACTAACTTAAAACTATATATTCCCAGCATGGTGAGTAATTCATATGTTGTTTAAGTGAATTGATAGTTTCTGATATGTTGATATGTAGATCGCTATTAGCACCTAAACAGCTAATGTTATACACTTGTGGTTTAATGTTTGTGTAGACATTTACTGTTTTTATATTGCTTGTTGAAATATTCATGCAATATATGTTGCATTTAGGTGGTAAACAAAGTTTAGTACGCGTTTGTGACACAGAGACTGTTCTAGAAATATGTGATAATGCTTAATGCATATACGTAATACTTCCTGCCAATATGTGATATTAGCATTATAGGGATTATTATATTTTGATTTTTAAGCATATAATTTAATGCTTACTATCCAAAGCTGATGTTTTTATGATGAAATTTATTTGGTGATGTGAACAATACTGGATAGTAATTCTGAATTGTTTTGTTTTTACAGTTTGACCACACACATATACACATTAATGTGTAAAAATACTCAAATTAAACTACAACAACAACGACAAAATGTGTAGATTGTGAGTTCTGCATGAGAGGAATAAAAGACAAAATCAAGATCTAATTTAATGTTATAACACTGCTTCTTCTTCGGCTTTTGCCTTGATACTCAACATGACCGCGGACACTGCCTACTAGTGGTCTGCATGCATGTCGACGCAGACAACGACGCAGAAGTATAAATGAAAACAGACGCATAGCCTACGGCGCAGAGGCTCCGGCCTAGGTCCGAAGCAGAAGTATAAATCAGCCTTTAGTAACAGGCTTGTCTGTTACAATATTATTAATATGTTATAAACTTAAAGGGTTAGTTCACCCAAAAATGAAAATTATGTCATTAATTACTCACCTTCATGTCATTCCACACCTGTAAGACCTTCGTTCATCTTCGGAACACAAATTAAGATATTTTTGATGAAATCTGATGGCCCAGTGAGGCCTCCATTGTCAGCAAGATAATGAACACTTTCAGATGCCCAGAAAGATACTAAAAGCATATTTAGTACCGTTCATGTGAGTACAGTGGTTCAACCTTAATATTATAAAGTGACGAGACCACTTTTTGTGTGGCAAAAAAACAAAACGACTTTTCAACAGAATTCCACCATGAGAGATTAAGTCAAAAGATGTACAGTAGTTGGCAGTCGGCCACCCTTACAAAGAGAATTATCTCTTACATAAGCAACACCTGCAGTTTAATTTGGGAAGTGACTGTAGTGAAAATGTTGGGGAGTACGTGGGAGACTCCAGGAAGAGAAAGGGAGGAGAGCCCCTGTAAGTGAGAATATGGGAAAACTGTAAGGGTGGATATTACCAGCCAATTATATTACTTTTTTGTGTTTTAACAGATAAGAAAAATGTATAAAAACTGTGCCACTAGAGAGATTCAGATGTGGAGCTGGCATCTTACTTTGTTGCTTGTCAATAAAGTTAAACTCCTGGGACCTGGAATTTCGACTCTGAGAGTTTTTCTTTGAGACCAGAACTGAAGGGACACAGAGACATCGAATTTGCCACAACACTTCTCCACACACACTTATGTACATTACACATATGTTAGATTGCTTTCATGCGATAATGTGCACTAATTGTCTTCTTGCAATCAATCACAATTACAAATGCATACACAGTTCATGCAAGTGTTACATAAATGTGCTGTAATTCAGATGGATATTTCAAGAGGACTAAATTCATTTATGATCGTCCATTGCTGAGTCAAAATGAGACAGATAAGTCGTTATGAATTGGCTCTGTGTGTACAACACTAATCATGCTAGCTCTTCTTCTTCTGCCTTGTTCCTGTGCTTTTATTGGTGGTTTATTTATTGATGCTTTAGTTAATGTCTCTTCTAATTTTAGCTTGCCTGTGTTTTGATTACAGCCTATGATAGAGTCATTAGAAGAACTCTAAGTGAACTGCAGCAACGTCATGCTGTTCTAGTGACATCCTTTAAAACAATAGCTTACAAACCAACCATCAATAACAGCAACAGATATAGTCAGAATTGAGAGATCAATGACAGAAACTACCTAAACAATATTCCTAACTTTTCCTAAACATATTATTTTTAGACTGTTTTCACTAATAAAAATGATTCTGTGGTGAAGTAAATACTACAGAAAAAAACAAATGTAATTTCTATATGAAAAAGTTCAGGCAAGAATTTAAAAAACTAAGTAAATTCTATATTAGTACTCAATTCAAGCTTGTAGAAATTAAAGCGTAAATATCAACATTATAAAATTAAGTAAAACTACTCAACTTTTCTGATACATCATGCACTAGGCCTTGAATAATTAATGAGGTTGATTTTTCGCTGTTTTCTAGCTGTATTTACACAGCTTTATCATTGCTTTTGTTGTTAGGTTTAGTAACTTGCCATTTTGTGACATTTGGAGTTAATTTTCTACACAAAATGACACATTCATACTCAAAAACGATCCATCGAATGTTACCGTCACTGTGTATTGTGTACCAAGTATTGAGGTCTCTGTGTTTAGGTGCCGTGTTACTTCTATTATGTAGATATGATGTCTACACATTATCCATTGTATTATTTTCTTGGATGTTTCTAAGTAAAGCATACACTTTAAAAGCATGGTTTAATTCAGTATTATATTGTTTGAGTAAAAAGTATTGCAAAGGAAACTAACACTATTGGATACAGTAAGTAGTTTTATTGCCCATATTTGTCACAAATACACAAGGTTAAAAAAAAAAAAAAAAAATTATTAGGCAGATATCACAAAAAAAGATTCAAAATATGGAGCATTTTAACCATAGCTGTGAAAAGTGAATTCCTTAACCACATAAATATGTTAACTTATTGGTTCCCCACCCTGGTCCTGGAGTTCCCTCAACACATTTTGGATGTCTCTCTCTCTCATCCGACATAACCATTTCAGATCTTTAAGTTAGTAGTTAAAACAAAACATTAAGCCATTACCTATCTCAAAAGAACAATGACAAGTTCAAACAACTACAGGAAACAAATATGTTCCTATAACCTCACAACATCTTGGTCTAGGTCGATGTGCGGGACTCTCAGGGACGGTTCTGTTAGAGGATGGAGCTCCTGTAGCACCTGAATTTGAGACAGCAATGGACGACAATTAGGAAGATCGAACTAGTAACCTGTCGTCTTCATCCAGTGGGTCGCAGACATCAGACTACTCTTTAAAACAAAGGTACGGTGACCGGGAGAGGACATGTTCGGTTCACTTAGTTTTGTCGTGGCCACAACAAACTCGTGGGAACGTGATAATATGTCGTGGCCACGAGATATTAATTCGTGGGAAAGTCATATTAACTCGTGGGAACGTAATAATAAGTCGTGGCTACGAGATAATTTTGTCGAGGTAAGGACATCCTTATGTCGTGGCCTCGAGATCATATGGTGAGGGAACGATATATTTTTTTTCGTGGCCACGACTTCATTATTTTGAGGGAATGACATTATTTCTCATGGCCACGAGTTAAATGCGTAAAAAACCTGCGCGACCATGGCAACCTGGAATTACCAGAAATGGATAGGCCTATATAATATTTATTTTTAATTAAGAAAAAGCGCGGAATTAAGAAGTGATTATATTAACATATTGCCTATTGTGTGTGCGATGCCTACAGTATAACAGCATTCGAATGAAGTTATCAATAAATATTAGAATATGCCGTGTATATTTTTATCACATCCAACAGTCTTTTAAATCCATTCACTGATTGTTAATTTTTATTTAATATTTTTATATTTATCATTATTATTATTATTATTATTATTATTATTATTATTATTATTATCATCATCATTATTGGTTACATTTTTTTATTCATTGTTATGTAGCCCTATTTGCTTTATTTTCCCCTTCATTTACCATATCTCTTTAACTTTTTGTAGGCCTGTGTTAGCTATATTTTGTAAATACTTTAAATGCCCGGCCATGCCAATAAAAATGTGACTTTATGACTGTATTGACTGTAGCCTATATAAAGGCTATAAATGAGCGTCTGTTATATTTGTAGCCCCTCGTGCCCGTGACAGCATTCGAATGAAGTTCGAATAATTTATTATTATTGATAGGTTATGTGTTAAAAGAATATTTAAAGCTACAAAGAAAAAGAAAAAAAAAGAAAAGAAAAAAAAAAAGATAATAACAAACTTCATTTGAATGCTGTCTATTGGCAACATCGCGCGCGATAATAGGCTATACATTGCGCGCGATGTTGACTATATAGACAACATTCAAATAATATATTAATATAATAATTTCTTAATTCCGCCATTATCATTCTTAATTAAAAATAAATATTATTATAGCCCTATCCATTTCTGATAATTCCAGGTTGCCATGGTCGCAGGTTGTTTACGCATTTAACTCGTGGCCATGAGAAATATGTCGTTCCCTCAAAATAATGAAGTCGTGGCCACAAGAAAAATATGTTGTTCCCTCAACATATGATCTCGAGGCCACGACTTTACATCGCGTGGCCACGACATAAGGATGTCATTACCTCGACAAAATGATCTCGTTGCCACGACTTATTATCACGTTACCATGAATTAATATCTCGTGGCCACGACATATTATCACGTTCCCACGAGTTTGTCGTGGCCACGACAAAAGTAAGTGAACCGAACATGTCCCCTCCCGGTCACCGTACAAAGGCATCTTCTGCTAAATTGTTGCATGTAATAGAATTCTCACAAATATTTATCATACCTAGCATGATCATCCGTGGTGTAATAGGCAACGTCACCGCCTGCTCATCTGACATCTTGGTCGAGGTTGGCTGAATAAATAAATAAATAAATAAAAGTCTCTCAGATATTGCAAATAATTAAATACGTGCACCTGTACATACTTGCATGTGCCTAGTATTTAGTTCAGGTTTTGCGTGTTGACTTCGCGATGAAAGATGTCCGTTTCTACGTCTGTTCCTCTGTCTGTTTTCTGGTCACCTGGCTGTATATGATCTGCATATAAAATAATGTATACATTTTTTTAAGTGCATGCAATGAATCGTTTTTAATTACTTTGTCATGTTATGCAGAGGCATATCCCACATGAGACTATAAAACAATCACAAGATAAAAATGGATGTCAAATAGGCAGAAATGTAGGCAGTTGTTTTATTGTTGAAATAATAAAATGTTATGCGTTACAAGATGTATCATTTATGATATATAAGATCACATAATGCATCTGTTAGTTAGTCAAAACATATACTTACAAAGCCAAAGTGCAGTGTCTTTTAAAAGAGCCTTTTGGGTAGTTAGCTCCTGTTGACACAGGGAAAAGAGAGAAAAAGAAGAAACATTATTATTTTTCATCAATGAATATTCACTAATGACTATATATTATGTCATGATGTACATGATAAATCATATAGGATGACTGCTAGATTGATCACTTACACAATCAGATGAAAAACAACACTGGATATATATAAAAATTAAATTCAAATTCAATCCAAAAATATATAGGCCTATATATATTTTAGGTTAGGAGGGGGAATCGGTCTTCTAACTTAAAAGGTCAAAAGGATAATCATCCAATAAAAGGGTTACTTGAGGCAAGTTGGGAACATGGGAAAAAGAAAGTTAATAGTTTTGGTTGGATTATTATGGATTTTGTGCGGGAGATGGAGTTAAATGAGTTCAGAGTTATTCCAACAGTAATTTTACCAACAATACCTTTATGGATTTTACCTCATCCAAAAATTGACTTATTCTTATTGGAAAAAAGACAAGAGAAAGATCATGAGCTACTAGAGGCAGAACTGACAAAAGAGTATATGGGGACTAAGTATGAACAATATATACAAGTCTATATAGATGCATCGAAGGATCCACAGAATGGTCAGGTGGGAGTAGCATACACCATCCCAAGGTTAAAAGTGTCAGGAGGGAAAAGAATATCAAATCAGGTATCAGTATTTACGGGAGAGTTGCTAGCAATTATGATAGTAATGAATACAATATATGATATGGGACTAGACAAAGCACTAATATGCTCGGATTCAAGTTCAGCATTACTATGCCTGGATGCTCAACAATCTGAAACCAGACAAGATATTGTCTTGGAGATTCTTCAGATTTTATTTATGTTGCAACAGGCGCATACAGGAGTGGCAGGGAATGAAGACCGGTTAGCAAAACAAGTAATGGCAAAGGAAAGTATAGATATGCAAATTCTGTATAGTAAAGCTGAACTTAAGACAATAATTAAAAAGAAGAAAAGAAGGCAGGTTTATTGGAACAATGAGCAAAGGGGCAGGCATCTACACTCGATACAATTAATGGTAGGTAAAGGAAGGAATCCAAGAGGGAGAAGAAAGGAAGATTGTGTTCTTTCAAGACTAAGGCTGGGACATACAGGTCTTAATTCAATTATGCACATAATAGGAAAACATCCTACAGGTCTGTGTGATTGGTGTGGAGTCAGAGAAACAGTAGAACATGTTCTCATTCAGTGTAATAGATATAAAGAGGAAAGAAGTAAACTAAGTGATGAGCTTCAGAAAAGTGGAGATCAGCAATTAACATTAAAGAAACTTTTAAGGAAGGAATCGGGCTGTGTCCGATATCGCCCCCTATACCCTCATTCACTATTCCCTACATTAGTCCACTAACATAGTCCACTTGAAGAAGTGAATGAAAACGAGTGAGTGAATTCGGACACTCGGTGCACCGGGAGGGCTGGCTGTTTAATAATCATTTAAAAATTTGCAAACTAGCAGCTCCAGTACTAGTAGGCCTAATGAAAAAAATTATCTTGAGCTCTGTCATGAAAGCCAGGATGTATAAACCTTAATTAAACAATTTAATAATAAAGTTAAAACAAATTTATACCTGTATGATACACTGTAGGGAAGTGGATGGATGATTCAACTGCGTGCCATCATTGCCCCCTATACCCTTAAATAGGGCACTATTTGAGGGAACAGCCATTTGTAGTGGTGTACGAAACCATAGTGAATGTTGTCGAGTGCTCATTTAATCCCACAATGCACCGCAGTAACGAGTGTACAACCGGTGCACGCTCAACGGCTGGAGAATACCCACAATGCACCGTGGTTTCACGCCGCACGCGTTAGCAGAGCGTAAGCAGCGCGTATTTTTTTCGGCGCCCATGTTAACAGATGAGAGCATTCACACCGCACGAATCAGAAGCAGCAGTGCCGCGATCGTTTCGGCGCTGGGTCTATTTTTGCTGCGCAGCTAACGCTCAATTAAAGTGAAAGTACTTTGATGGACAAAATAAATGATTTCACACAAAAAGTGCTCAAAATGCATAGAATAAGCATATCTACTGTGTTTTAACAAGAATTGGAGTAGGCTATGTCAGGAAAGAAAATTAATATTAAAAAATATTTATAGAAGATTTACTCATTTAAACTTGTTTTGTATGGTGTATTATAAAAAAGTAAACTAGCCAGAAAATATGATATTTAAACATTATTGTAGTTATTACACAGACAGCTGTATAGCATACCCAAATCAAACCCGAGTTTGCTGGCTTTACATGTGCACGCGGCAGATGATGTAAAATACAAAGCTTACCTCATTCGTGTGCAGCAATGGATAACACAAGGCTTTTATTTATTTATTTATTTATTTATTTTTACGTTTATATGTGAGTATTGTAGGCTACACATCCCCATGTTAACAAACTTTCAAGACTACTATATTCGTTGTTCTCTGAAATCTTCTTCATTTTGTTGTTGTACTATAATTCGAAGAACAATAGATATAATTTCATGAAAGCACGACATAGTGAAGCAGCAACTCTTGTAATTGCTAATACTAATTTGCGGGAAATACTCGTGCAGGTGCGTTACATAAAGCAATCACAACCATATGTCAGAATTTTTATTTTATTTTATTTATTTAACCAACAAGCAAAGCACAAAGACAAAACAGCATCACATCCGGCGCACTCTTTCCGAATTCACTCATTCTTCAAGTGGACTATATAAGTAGACTAATGTAGAGAATAGTGAATGGGGTATGGGGGCTTGTACGAGATGCATCGGCGCTGCGCAGACTGATCAGCATATGACATCAAAGTACCGCAAGAGCGATTGGAGAGCATGCGACTCCTTATGCTTTTGAATCGCTCTCGCGGTACTTTGATGCCATACGCTGATCAGTCTGCGCAGCGCCGATGCATCTCGAACAAGCCTATTCTCTAGCCGTTGAATGTACATCGGTTGTACACTCTTTATTGCGATGCATTGTGGGATTGAATGAGTGCACTCAGTAACATCCACTATGGTTTTGGACACCACTAAAAATGGCTGTCCCCTCAAATAGTGCCCTATTTAAGGGTATAGGGGGCGATTTCGGACACAGCCTATGTCTTTGTCAGGTAACGTCACACTCGTGAAAACCGAAGTGCATTGTGGGTGTCGCCGCCATTTGTAAGGTATCCAAACAATCTCTATATCACTGCAGAGTTGTTGTTTTTTCTTTGGCTTCTTTTTATTGTAAAAATGGCACACTTGTGTTGTGTGAAAAGCTGCAATAATATGTCCCACGATAGAAAATGTCAAAAACTTTACTACGAGACAAGATTTACTTGGTTTTCTACTTGAAAAAAAGGCTGTACGGAGAGTATGTAGAGGCAATAACAGAGGCGCCAGATCGCATGGGTTACAGCGGTGAGACGCAAAACATCACTTTCGTCAAGATATCTCCATTCATGTATGCTTGTTCTCTAAATTTTCACAAAGGTAAGTTAGAGATTTCTGTTTTCTGAAGTAGCAAACGGTATATCAACGCATTGTTTTGGATTGTATGTGCTATGAAACAACAATCAATTTAAACTGAATTCCTTTACTTAAATATGTCTATTTTTTTTAAATTCTTAATTTTGCTAAGGCTTTTTATAGTTTTATTAGGTACGACATATTTTTGCTCAGTATCCATATACTGATTATAATTTTCTGACTACTTTTTACAGCTGTGGTCCTATGTTATGTAGCTAAAAACCTTTTCATTTCATTACAGGTCAACCTGTCTAAAGATTATGGAGACTGACCCCAACTGGACACCATCCCTCCCTACATTAGGGCCACATCAGCATTAAACACACAGGGTGTCTCAATCAGCTCCCTAGTTCAGTAGTTAGGGCACTGATCAGGACTGTCTCAGTCGCAAAATTTGTGTACACAATATACTGATTCAAGAACTCAGAGCTGATTGAGATGCGCACACAGACACTAAGTAAGGAAAAACAATGCAGTCAGCTGAAACTAATGGTCCATCAGGCTGGAGAAAGTGATCAGCTTCATACTGAGAAGATGCAGGAGGCTGGAGGAGATGGTGATCTGCATGTGCAGAAGTAAACCGACAGCTGCAGCATAGACTTGATATGTACAGGATGTCTGATGTTTGTTTTGGAGATGATGATGTTAATGTACTATACCGGTCTGCCAAACCTGGGAACCTTTATGGTGTTACTACTTTTTTTTTTTTTTTGGTGCCTCTGATTCCAGACGCAATGAACATTCACAATACATTTCAAATTTCAAATGCTTCTGTGAACCTTAATGTACCTCAGATTTGATCTGCAATTTTATCTGCCTGCACAACACTTATCCCTCATGTTTCCCCAAAGACAGTATACAGAACATTCAGTGAAACGGTGTCATATCTATATGCAAACCTGAAGCTTTCAGCTGTATGGGCAGACAGAGATGATTTGCACAGAAATATGTCTCCTTTGTTTGAACAGAGTAGCAGAGATTATTGACTGTTTTGAGATTTTCACAGAGACAGGGTTTCTACAGGTTTCATCAAATCTAATTTAATGCTTTTTAATGCCAATTTTTAACAATTTTAATGCCATATATGTGTGTGTGTGTGTGTGTGTCGCTAAATGTCAATAGATGACGTCATGCAGCAATTAGAATATTCATTATGTCATTAAGTTGCATTCGCATTCTCCCAAGTGTCAGCCCTTTACATTTGTTTGCTTCTCTGCTGCTACCTCTTTGTGTTCACATAATGTATTTTAATACAGCCAAATTCCCAATAAAATTGTTTTTATCTATATATTTTTCTGTTTTGTTGTCAGACAATATGAAATGGTGACTGAAATGCGGCCCATTAAGACTACATACAGGGCTCGACATTAAGCCTTGTCATGTGCTTGTCCTTCGGACAAGTAAATCGGTCATTCACTTGTCTGAGTAAAACAGTTGCTTATCTGGAAAAAATAGGATTTTTTAAAAAATTTTTTGGTGTAAATATAAATTTATTCTGAAGCAATATCCTTTCAGAATATTCCAGCTTTGACATATATAAATCTGCATATTTGTGATATTTACACTATTTTTTTTTTACACATTTTTTTTTTACCTTTACAAGGGGCAATTTCCTCCCACCCAATCCTGTATGATTCATGTAAAATGTATGATTCATCTTTTATTTTTAAATTCTTAAATTTGTTCAATAAATTCAATTAGAATAAGACACTGAGGGCTGTTACCAATCAAATTAAATCATTTACAATAAAAAAAAAAATTACAACTGCATTAAATAATGTTATGGGATTGTTTTAAATATTTTTTGAAAATTCAAATAAGAAATGTTGGGCGGAAAGTGATACTTTTAAAAATGAAACTAAACCAGTGGTGTAGTCTATACGCAGGTATACGCCGTATACCCACTAGGAAAGGTTAAGGATTTCCGTATACCCACTTAAAAAAGCGCGAGGATACGTAACCATCCAATAAATCACAATAAGAGTTGTGGTTTATTGCTTTTGACATGAAACAAAGTCTCATATTTCAAATTCTGCCCATTTTACTACGAAAAAAAACAAAAAACAAAAAAAAACATAAAACATAAATACCGTTTTGGCGCTCTTTAATGTGTCGTGACCGCTGTAGCGCCTCATCAGTTCAAGAGAAGCGGCATGTGAATACTGCGCACGTGAATGATCCTCTCCTCCGCTTTAATACCAGTTACAGCGCGAAATAAACATGGATGAACTTCTGAAGGTAGCCTATGTTAAAAGATACAGTACAACTTAACGAAATCCGTGTCAT
Organism: Mylopharyngodon piceus; assembly: GCA_039654765.1. NCBI lineage: Eukaryota > Metazoa > Chordata > Actinopteri > Cypriniformes > Xenocyprididae > Mylopharyngodon > Mylopharyngodon piceus. The sequence continues at coordinate 25,686,431 of CM077452.1, read as the reverse complement.
GTCTCGTGTATTCGCGTAATCAGTGTTTCAACCGCGGAAAGATGTCAATAAAACAGCTTGTAAACAATGTCACGTAACGTCACATTTAGGCTAACGTTACCTCAGAACAAACAGACCATAAACTCATTAGTCAGCTAGAAAAATAAACTCTAGAGAGGAGCATTTAGCTAAATATATGCACCATTACATATTAATTATAATTTTTAATGTTCTTAATAGCCTATATAATGCATGTTTGAATAAATCTATCAAGTTGACAGCCACCATTTAAATGTTTTATATTTCAAAAAACGAATTGGAGTAGAAATAATTTTAAAGTTAGTAGGCCTATTATAACTTTATTAAAAGTTTCCTTATCAGTTCATTTTAACCTTCAATATTAATGTAGTACCAACTGATTCCCATGTATATTTTACAGCATTAGATGAGAGATTTTTTTTCTTGAGAAAATTTGCCATGTACTGTACCTGATATACAGTATCCAAAATAACTGATATTGGATCGAATTGCAAGTTAGTGAATTGAAATGCATAACTATGATGACAGACTGGCAGGAAATGGTGTAAAACAGAAAACAAAGTCCAAAGGGGGTGATATTGTGACATACTGATAATCCTCATCTTTCCATTATTGTTACACTCTAAAAAATGCTGGGTTAAAATCAACCCAAGTTGGGCTGAAAATGGACAAACCCAGCGACTGGGTTGTTTTAACACAGTACTTGGGTTAAATGTTTGCCCAACCTGCTGGGTAGTTTTATTTAACTCAACTATTGTTTAAAAATGACTGTGGATGGCCAAAATAAACCCAAAATAGGTTGGAAATTAAAATCAGACACAATTACTAGAGGCAACAATAATAATCAAAAGGTGATCATTTATTAATAAATTTAATAAATGTTTATTGTTTAATTATTATATTTAATATTAATAAATGTTAATTCCCAACATATTTTGGGTTCATTTTAAGCAAGCAATACAGCAATTGTTACACAATAGTTGGGTTAAATAAAACTACCCAGCACGTTGGGCAAACATTTAACCCAATCGCTGGGTTTGTCCATTTTCAACCCAAGTTGGGTTGTTTTTAACCTAGCATTTTGTAATAATAGTTGCAACTGTGCATTGAAACTTGCCAGCTGATAAAACCTATGATCCAGAGACCATATTCATATAACATCTAAGGCTAAATGTAGATCTTAACTGGCTGAGTTAGATGGTGATTGACACTAAACAGTAGAAAATCAGTCCAGTCTCTTCAGCTGTAAATGTCATTGGATGTTAAAGTCTTGTGTTGCTTATAATAAATTGACATGTTGATAAAACACACATAAGCAGTCTTTCAGAATGCTCTTAATTACATGTAGCCTAGATCAGATACATACTATATGCATTAGCGAGTATGGTGGTGCTTATGGAGTGTTGCTCTGGGATGGGTGAGTATGAGGTTGGGAGGGAAAAATCACAGTATACTCACTACAAAAAACTAGACTACACCACTGAACTAAACCACCAGTAGGTGGCGGCAAGTAACCGTCTTAATAAGTGAGTCATTGAGTCATTCATTCAAACGATTCATTCCAATGGCTGATTCATTCAAGAATGAGGCAGTTGTTTATGAATGAGTCATTGCCTGCGTCTCAGTGTGCATTCTATCCATCCTAAATAGTATGTGACATTAGTAATATTCAATACTATTTAGGGCGGATAGGGCGGATAGTATGCACATTGGGATGCTTGACTCAACCGATTCGTTCAAAACGCTGAATCATTCAGTAGGCTAATACAAGGCTGCGCCAGATTTGATTAAATGTAATCAAATCTGTCATTCTTGTGTTTTGGTGATTCCCAAGTTTTGTTTTTTTATTGATGATTTAATCAGGCTCCTTGTCCGACCGGGCAAGTAAAATTCTCTTTCACTTGCCCCTTCAAAAAATCCACTTATCCCGGACTAACTGTGTCGAGCTCTGACATGTTATAATCCTGATTTGTAATCGAGACATTGTCTGACAAAATCACCATACACATAAGATAAAGACATTTGCTGTGATTTTGGCTGTACATGTAAAATGATCACTCAGGTTAGAAGCAATAGTATCTGTTTTATTTGTTCTCTGACAGAGCACACATCCTCAACTGAATGCGCTGATTCTCTCAGTCACTCACTGAACAGAACAGACGCAGAGAGTGGTACGCCTGCGGCAGGAAAGCAAGATCTCGCGCTCGTGCGGCAGTACCGGGGGTCTCAGAAGATAGATACAGTTTCAACAAGTCGCTATATTTGTCACAATGCGCTTTCTTGGAAAAGAGTCGCTAAGTTGGCAACACTGATGCAGCCTTCCGTCTCCAGGTCCAAGCCGGTAAACCGCTATCAAAAACGGCGTTACAGCAATTTTGCACCGGCCGGAGGCAATTACCAAACTGGTTCTGCGTGTGTATCACACCAATGTTCATATTTTGCGACAGCAAATCAGTTATTAATTATGAAGGCTATATTCAAAATAAACTGGTAGTACTATTTTTCTTCAAAACTATCTAAAAAAATTGAATGCCTGTAGGAATAAAATTTAATGCTTTTTAATGCCATTTAAGGCCTTAATTTTCGCAAAATCCATTTAATGACTTTTAATGCTTTTTAATACCCCGCGGATACCCTGCAGAGAAACCATCCAATCTGACAGCGCATGCTTGAATCTTTTGTAGAATTGTAGTGTAGAAATGTGCTGATGTATTGCACCTAGAATACTATATATAATTTTATAATATAATTTTGTGCTTATATATTTATATCACCACACTTGTGCTGTTATTACCGTGACATTAAAAAAAATAATATTATTGCACTTCAAGAAATCTGTCTTCTTCATTTACAGTAGCACTACTGCTTTTGCGTAAACAGTAACTTACTGTAAATTCCCATATACAGTAAGTTACTGTAAACTTAAAAAAAAAAAAAAAACCATAATGCAGTGGATATTACAGTAGTTAACCGTAAATAATAAATATGGTATTTTACTGGGTTTTTTTGCAGCAAGTAACTGTATAATTACAGCAAAGTCTAACAGTGTGCAGAAATGTTTTATCTGTTGCTCACAAATGAATGGTCAGACTCGATGCGTCATCACAGGGAGCAGTTGTAGTCAAACTCCTTCTCCAGGTCTAGAAACTGCTGCTCGGTGCAAGCAGTCCGGGGCCGCTTTTAATCTGATAAACTGTAACAGGGCTCAATGGAAAAAATGAAAGGTGATTTAAAACTTAGTGATGGTGAATAATTAATTTAAAATCACAGCTCACAGTTTAATATGCTTTGTTCTCCCCCTGCTTATTCAGCCCGCCTTCTCCAGCACAGACATAACAGAAAAAGCCTCATGGCTGCCTATAGACCACCTTCTGTCACTTTTACTTTAATCACAATTAGAGGACAGAGGAAGTTTGGGAGTTGTGCAGATGATTGCAAAAACAATAACAGAGGCTATGCCTACCATTACTGATGTGAATGTTCTTTATCCATGGATAGACCACAGTACGAGTAAGCAGTTCAGGGGCAGCTCGGATGAAAACAGATGGTGCAGTGGGTTGGCAGGGGTTGGCATCAGTGGCTGAGGTTCATGTGGAGCTATCTGTCCACCAAACACAATCTATCTAATGGCAATTTGTAACTACTTTATGTTTTGGTGAATTGGCGGCTAATTCATATAGATTCGTACAATCTCATTCACACGTTTTATTATGCCTCAGTGATGGTAATGTTTTGGGGTTGGGTTAGGGGTGGACCTTCATGCTTACCTTTTTTCCTAAAAATCATACAAATTCACATGAAATTGCCACCCCTTAAAAATAGTTACATTTTTGGATAAATTTTGGATCAGTGTACTTAGAGTCATTCAAATATGAACTCATAATCATTAATTTCTGAAGTGCTAAATATTTTCTTGGTCTATAAAGCCCTCCTGCAAGCCAGAAGCACTTAACCCTAACCCTAACCTAAATTAGGTTAAGCTCCACCCCTTAAATCCAGAGAGGTGGAGCTGGACTATAGTCTATCTCCATCCATTTAGCTTGGCAGTGGGCAACATTTGGCATTTGTCACATAATGTAAGAGTCCAATGGAAACCGGCTTAGTTCTTCCCTCAAAAGGAACCAAATTTTTAACTTCTGTCTGTTTTATTTGCAGAGTTATGTATAGACTTTTGTCAGGCGAGTGCCATATTTATTTTTTGACATATGAAAACAAGGCTGTGAGGGATAGAATACAGTGTGTTCAATGGATTGTACTGTTGTTTAACAACATACAGTTTGTTCAGCTGATGAAGCCTTTCTGAAAGGAAAAAAAATGTTTCAGTAGACAAAAGCTGCATAAAACAGTTGTGAGTTGTGAAAATTACGTGATCTAGGACCTTTATACAGTGCGTGCTATTGTGAAGACTGTATGTCCATCCCTCATCTGTGTTAAATTCAATATGGTGTCTACACTAAGGTCTATTACGGTTTAAAACGGGTCATATACTCAGTCCAGTCTAACAACAGCTACATTTTGGCCAATGCCTACATTTACATTGTTACGATGTGAAGGGAGTCTAGCATAAAACTGCCTTTGGTTTACAAAACAAATCTGTATTCCACTAATCTCAATCTACTCTGTTTGACATCCCTAAAACGATTATATAACCTATATAACTGTAAATAAGAGGGATGATTATGGACGGCAGGTTTGGAAGTGCCCATGTATTCCAATAGATACAAATATGTGGTATCTGATCACACAAGTTCACATCTGCAGAGTGCATATAGATGACTTAAATGTTGGCTAAATCTAAATCTTTCCTATTTGTCAAAGACCATGCATTACCAGGATGGGCAAAATTAAGATTATATTTATAGTCTAATTATATTTTAGGCTTTTTAAAGTAATTTCCCACATTTGCCCCACTCAGTGAATAATCACTAACTGTGGATTTTGCACATTATAAATGACCACTGACATCTCATCAAAATGTTTTACCCAAATTCAGTTTACTTCTTTTAATGATGTTTCTGGTAGTCATCTGACAGACAGTCTTATGTATATAATCAGGGGTAGCCAACACTGTTCCTGAAGGGCTACCATCAGAGTTTAGCTTCAACCCTAATCAAATTAGCTGATCAAGGAGTTCAAGATTGCTAAAAAAAATTTAGGCATTGGCGTTGGAACTGAAGTCTGCAGGAAGTCTCCAAGAGCAGGGTTAGATACCCATGCTATAAATGATTAACATGGAACATGCTAAAATGCATGTGATAATTAATGCAGTCGACAAATAAATAATAAATATGAATGTACTTTTTAAAATGTTTGGCACAGATAATAGACTGTTTGTGTTGTTTTTGTCTTTAACTCTGGTAAGACGTTTCTCATTGAAAACTCATTTGCGATTATTAAACATGGAGTAGAATCAGATGCCTCCCCACATTCAAACAAACTGAAACAGGATGAAGGTGTTATGCGTGGGATTGAAACCTACATGTTTTGAGAAAGCTCTGAAAAAGTATTCTTAAGCAAGCATTTAATTACGGTCATGGTTGTAGAGGGACAGATATCTATTTCATTACAACTTTAGGAAACATGATTATTAACTTACTGCACAGTGAGGGAGCCATTTGCCAAAGCCAATAAATCAGCTCAGCATTTGGAGCCACATAATGACTTGCTAGAGGTTTGACTTTTGCTAATTAATTTTGCAAGGAACTCGTTCTCATACATTCGATATATTTGCATCACACACAAATTGTGTGTGTGCAAATATACTTGTTAGCTTGTCCTACTATAAAACTTATGTTAATTGCGTCACATGCTTCACAAGAGTTGCCATTGTTTGAAATTATTATCGTTAAAGTCCTGTTTGCGAGCTAACCGGATCTTTTGCAGCACGGTTAAGTTAGTTTTGTTTGTCCAGTAAAGACCCCCCTGCCTGAATCTGTTTAGCTAAACAGGAAACAACTGTCGTAATTTTAGATGTGAAGAGGAAAGCCATAAAGTTTTATGATGCGTTAGAGCAATAAAGTTTTACAAGTCTGTACTGTAAATGATTGAAACAAAAGTGGAGCCCAAATAAAAGCGCATTACAGCAGATGTCTCCTCTTGAAAACGGCTTTGTAGTTTTGGACAGAAAACACCTCAGACAAGCGATATCGCCAGGTACACCCAAAAAGTAACAAGGATATTTATGAGGACATGTATATTTTTCACAGTTTCAGCATTTTTATTTATCATTCTTATTCTTAAGAAGAGCATATGCAAGGTTAGGTTACTTTTTTATGTGCGGTTTCAAAAAATGTCGCCCACCCATCCATCAATTTATTTCCCAAACCACTTGTCTTGAAACAGGCGTTAGGGTCGGCCGGACACCCTGGACGGATGGCCAGTCCATCGCAGCACTTTTTTTTTTTTTCTTAAGGAAAAATAAGGACCTCTCCTTATCAATCGGCAAGATGCAGTAAATTTTGATTTTCAGAGGGTAGCCTATGGGCCAAGGCCGTAGCCATGTCTTGAACATTGGGGGGGACCTTTTTTTTTAATAAAGCATAAAGAAACAAAACAGTGAACGAAACTGCTGCTAATACAATGCTATATCATGTACAATAACAATTGTAGAAAAAAAAATAACATTACGATGTCCAGAAATCAATTTTAATAGTAGGCTACATTGAGAACTCATGTTTAATGTGATAGTTTCATAATACAATATATCTTTAGTTCCGAGATTCTTCAATTTAGTGAATAAATACATAGATCCGCGGTAGATATTAGATTTCCCTAGTGGTCGATTTTTTGTTAACAGTAGGCTATCGAAGGTTGCGTGTTCTAATCCGCCCTCGCATAGTTTTTTTTTTTTTTTTTTTAAAGATGGACATCAAAGATGTCCATCAACGGTTGTATATCAAGAGCAGGGACACGTTTGTGTGCATTTGTTTTGTGATTTTACCGGAAAAATAGAACCTCCGCAACGGCGTTAAGCAATTGATCGACGCGCCCGTCTGTGCTGTGAAGACTTTGTGTGTGCACGTCATGAGCAAAAAGAGAACGTAAACCCCGCCTACTTTTTAATTTGATTGGCCATCTCAATCATTTTGACATTGACGAGCGTTCTTAGACCGCTGAGGCAGACCAGACTAAAAATGTAACTTTTAAACCTTTTTGTCATCCTTACAACATGCAGAGTGCTGTAATGAAATGCAGCAGAGCAGTGCAAGAATTTCAAATATTGGGGGGGACGATTTGGCCATTTCTAATTATTGGGGGGGACTTGTCCCCCTCAATGTCTATGGTGGTTACGGCCCTGCTATGGGCAATGGCCAACAAATGTTTCTTTAAAAATAAAGTAAAATAAGTCATGAAGTTGAACACACATAAATGTAAAACAGTGCAATATAGTCTAACACAAAGCATTCATTGGTGATTTATTGTTATAACTGCCGCGCAGAGGCACTAAGGTTGTTTACAACTAGAAGGTTGTACGTGGTAGGTTGTTGGCTGTTTTTATGACTAAAATCACAACTGAAGGTTATTTTCCTTGATGTTGTCATCGCTATTAATTAGGGGTGCGTTTCCCAAAAGCATCGTTAGCCAATATGGTCGTAAGTCCCATTGAACTCTATTGGTAACGACGGAACTTGCGACCATAGTTCGCTTTGGGAAACGCACCCTAGATCGGTTAATGTAAATTAATTGCATGCTGTAGCCTAAGATATAGGCCTATCTACAGCCCAAACATGCTGTGAACTGTGATCGACCAACTTAACATTAATTCTCTTAGTAGCATGAAACAACAACAACAACAAAAAACATTCATATTATTCAAATTGTGATTAAATACTGACATGGCAGAAAACATATTTACACAAAATATTTTATAGGACAGATAGCCTACTGTACTGGGGATCCTTGGGCATTTTCTGAGAGAAATGTAGCCTAAAAGTACGCATAACGGGCGTTTTAACATGTTCCTTAACAACATGCGTAAAGGAAGTGCACAGACTGCTGCTATGTTATTTAAAATGACAGCAAATGTGCGAGACACATCTTAGCCTACTGGACTTACCAGACTTATTCCACTTTAACGAACAAACTACACATACAATATTTTATATAGCCTAAATGTAAATATTATAATATTTTTTATTTCTAATAAAAGCGAGTGTGAAAACAAAGTTATTAGGAAAAATATTAGGAATTCCCTGCTAAATGCACAACAACAGTTCCAGCATCACATAACAACATCGCATTTAAATAAAGAATATGAGATTTTTTTTGCCATATAAATAGCTGGAAGTTTTTTTTTATCGTTGTTTTCGGAAATGTGCTTTTGCTTTTCTTCCAATAGAGCTTTAAAATTGCTCCTTAACTTAACATCTTTCTTCTTCCATTCTGAAACCAAATTTGACACAGGGCACGGACGATGTCTTCGACGCGTGAGAAATCAGTTGAAATGAAATTCTTTCTCCAGTCCCTGGGTTTGGTCAAATCACTCTGGCTAAAGTGTTTTAAAAGCAGTGCTAATATACTATTACTATAATATACATATGCATATTTATAAAACAACAATGAGATGTGTCTTTAAAGCAGGTATCATTGTATGCTATTCTTGTTTTGAAAAGTTTAATTATTTAATTATACCAGTCATAAATTTAGTCAGCGTTAGCGGACAGTTTTATGAGCAACTGATGACTGTTATAAAATGTACTACCGCTAGTTTGACTATTTCCGAATAAGGTCTATAAAACTTAAGAAAACAATGAATGAACTAAAGAGATTGAAAGACAAAATGACAACGAACACATGTAAAGCAGAGAAAGTGAAAAAGCAACACCTCAGTTAAATTGTTACAAGGCAACCTTACCGTGTCTCATGTGAAGTTTAGTCATCCAAGGCTCGTTTCATTTGATCAGATTTGGCTTACAACAACTATTTCGCAGAGGCGTACAGGTTTGTTCTCAGCAGCGGTTTTTCTCTCTCCCACCAGTCTTCAGATGTTGGCCGTTGGTTTATGGTTTAGAATGCTAAAATTATTCGGAATTAGATGGCCATAGAATTCACAGAAGACCCGTGCTGATAATTAAGCAAACTGGGCCAGTAATCGGATGCAATGTGAGCTGCAATGTGAGCCTCGAGCACGAGGACGCCATTGTGAACAGCGAAAGCAGGCGCCTAAAGAATACAGTAGATTACTTGAACAACGAATGGCCTACATGGCCTACTAAATTGAATTACTGCTGTTAAGTTTTTCATAAATTGTAGGCTATTAGAGTGTATCATTATTATTTATCCTAGTATGATTTTGTTTCTTTGATTTGCTTTGAGGTTTTCAATCTTGTTCTCGATCCAGTCATAAAACAGATTGAATCAGGAGCTTATTAATAGAGAAGCGCAAAAGATGGTAGCCTATTAGTTGGAGAGTTTAGGTCACGGTGAAGAAAAGCCGGACTGAAGGCCGACAGCGTCATCTGCTAGTAAGGCAATAGACAAGCGATAATTCGGCCTCGCAGTTGGAAACTTTTCACGAATTGTTTTTTCCTTCACCTTCAGAAATATTATGAGGAGAAATGGAAAAGACATGCGAACTTTATTGAGAACATGTAACAGTTCTGCTGCTGTCCCTCACTTCATAACTTCAAAAACTGTTTCTTAAGTATTTAAATTCTTAGTTACTATTTAAAGAGTTGTCAGAAAGCAGCATAGCGTTGGTCAGGCCAAAGCCACACAAAGACAATATAAAATAGCCTACTGCGACTTACTAGGCTATAATTTCGCTGTTATTTCGTGCATTTTAACATGGGTTTATTTCAATGAATACATTTATAGATGTCATTATAAGGTAGTAAAATTATTGTTTTTCTTTCTTTAGTACGATCAATATATTGCAGTGAAACACTTCACAATAGCCACAGCAAAAACAGATAGTATAATAACGAGACGATGTGTCGTGTTTTAATGGGATTGTGTAAGATAAAACGTAGGCTTAAGTAAAACTAATTTTAAATATTACATTAAAGATTCGTCCTGTCTTATGATTATTCTATTGCCTTCAATCATTCTGCATGTTGTAAAGTTTATTCGTGTATGCATCTGTTTTCTTACACCACAACTTTCACCACAGCATAAAAATCTCTCAGTTAGGAAGATTTAACGATCTAAATTAACCACCAGAAGTTTTTAAAGCATAGTCATGAGTGGACACATCACACATCAGCTGACGCACAGGCATGATCATGTGTTACATAATTAAAAAGTTTTATTTTTTTAAAAACATTGGGAGAAAAAAAATCTCAACATCATATCAGTATAGGAGTAAATAGGCCCTGTTCTGAAGCAGTAGCATCTCGATGCCAATCTCACCTTGTAATTTAAGGATTGGTTTATGTTGGTTTCATTTTAAAGTTTCTCACACGACTTGACTAATACTTAACAGGAAATCAGGTAGTGTCGTTACATTCATTACAACTTTATTGAATATTAAATTACGTGGTTTTCAAACATTGTATCCATGTCGCTTGTTAGCTAATATTCCAAATTACTTTTTACACCATATGGTTCTTACAGAACGCAAAATAAAGAAAAGCACAACACAGAAAATTGTAAGGAAATTACACAAATGCTCATCAAAATTAGTTGAATCTCATATATTTACAAACATTTACAATGTACTTGCTATTGTCGATTTACAGTTTATGATAATACACGATAATGAATGATTAAAAAATGATTGTAGCCTATTTGGAAATTCCGCAATGTGTTTGGTAAAACACTGCAATAAAGACTGCAGCTGTCTGTCCAGTGGTTGCTTTCTTTGATCCATAATAGCCATCGTCCAATTCTAGGAACGTCATTTCTAGAAATAAACAGGTTTCCACAATTTTGGGCAAAGAGTAAATGGAGAGGCAAAACACGTTTCGCATTTAATTGAAATGTAACAGTTTTGTTACAGTTTGGTGTTAATAAATTGTGCAAATTATGAAAGTTCGACAGGTAGCTTAATTATCATGTAGTAGAACATTATTTCACACTGAATGCTGTAGACCCTTTAATAAGGTGCTAAGGCCGTCAGTTATGCTCCTTTTTTTCTGATGTTTCCCCTGCTTCTTCTTTGTCCGTGTCCTGGCCAGCTCCTACCGAGCCACTGTCATTGATGCTGGATGTGAGATTGCTCTCCTTCTTCCACTTCATCCGGCGGTTCTGAAACCAAATTTTAATCTGGCGTTCTGACAGACACAACGCATTGGCGATTTCGATTCTTCTGCGTCTTGTCAAATAACGATTATAATGGAATTCTTTCTCTAGTTCTAAAGTTTGGTATCGCGAATAGATTTGGCGACCTCGCCGTCTGTCGGACCCATAGCCAACTCCTGTTAGGAAAGAGATTATTTGGTTAAAGTCAGAAGAAAAGGCTCCAAATATTATACAACTAGGCTATGTTCAAAAATAGGTTGGCTAATGTATATAAGATCATTATATTCATCAAGCTAAATATTAGTTCACTGTCCCTTCCACTAACCTTCTCGGACAATAATTCTTAATGTTTATTTATTCTTTTTGTAGACTAGAATAGATTTGGTTGAGCGTATGTTTCGGCCAAATGGATTTTCTCTGACGACAAAACGCGTTTAGTTTAGGGCAACAAGGAGTTTCATCAATGCTTTATGGGGGTCATAAAACGACAGTCGTAAGAACAGGTCCGTCCTGTACTAAATATCTCTTTTGTGACTATACTCACCACTGTGCGAGTTCATCCTCTGCATCCACGGATATATTTGAATACTTCCTTTCGGTTCCTGAGACGCAGTCTTGCCTTGGTCTGAAGCGTAATCCTGGGTCAATGAACCCTGTGTTTGCCCAAGGCTTTGCCTGCAACTTGGAAGCACATCCTTGTCCTGGTAGAACACATTTGATCCGTACTCGTACGGTCCTCGGCTTGACCCGAACATAACGTTTTCTTGTGGTGAATAGAACGGATTGGAGTATATCCGGTTTTGGGCCACGGCTGCCCCATATGGCGAGAAGTGTCGCACCGGGTCATAGTTTGTCGAGCTGAGGGTTACATTGGACAGAACTTCTTGACCGCCGTTTAAATGGCATGAGAGCGACGGGTTCGTAAAATAGGAATTCATACCTTCTTTCCTTTAAACGCCACTTTTTCCTCTTACTCCCTCCCTTAATCTACACACTCTCTTTTTCTCTCACACACTCTTTATCCTTAGCAACCTATATCTTATTTCAAGTCTTTTATAAATACTTTATTATTTATCTCAGAACCCCAGCAGAGAATGTGCACTCAGCCTAATGTTTCCAAATCTTCGCTATAAGATTGACAAGATGCCAATGTCAGCTGACCACTCCGATAAAAGAAACAGGAAGCAACAATAAAAGTATGAATATAAGATGATCTTTTCTTTGCCCTGTTACAACAGCGTAGGGAAGGGAACATAACGCACGCACACCCCCTTATATTGAGATATTTGATTATTGATTCTCTCTTTCCTCTCTGGCTTTCACTCTCTCCCTCCCTTCCAATCTCTCTCTCTCTCTCTCTCTCTCTCTCTCTCTCTCTCTCTCTCTCTCTCACACACACACACACACACACACACAAAGGTTGAGCGAAATAATAATAAGAATAATATATATATATATATATACATATATATATATATATATATATATATATATATATATATATATATATATATATATATATATATATATATATATATATATATATATATATATTTTTTTTTTTTTTTTTTTTTTTTTCCAAACATTTCTAAAGTAGTTTGAGAGTGTCTTAGCTGTATAAATCATTGGTATATATCTTTTTTTCTGGCTCGTCAAAGTAATTCCAGTAATACAGAATTATGTCCACAATCCTCAGCCCCTATATAAATGAGATTAAGGTTTAGTAATAAAATTATGTAATTAGTGAATAGCCCTCGCTTCACTGGTTTGGTTAAAAAATCGATTAACATTATTTCCCCCAGACGCTTAACGACGTAAGGAGGGCAAGCTGTGATTGTTATTCATTTTATTGGGTTTCTATGTATTTATTTTTAATTAGGCTTTAAATGATAAAGTAACATTTGGGTAACACTTTACAATAAGGTTCATTTGTTAACATTTGTTAATGTATTAACTAACATGAACTAACCATGAGCAGTACATTTGTTACTGTATTTATTAATCTTCGTTAACGTTAGTTAATAAAAATACAGCTGTTCAATGTTTGTTCATGTTACTTCACAGTACATTAACTAATGTTAACAAACACAACTCTTGATTTTAATAATGTATTAGTAAATGTTGAAATTAATATTAACAAAGATTAATAAATGCTGTAGGAGTGCAGTTCATTACTTGCTCATGTTAACTAATGTAGTTAACTAATGAACCTTATTGTAAAGTGTTACCAACATTTAAAATACTGAAGGTCACGGAACAGAAAGAAAAAGTGTTTTCACAAATACATCTCTACTGAAATGTATTCGTTTTGAACCACAGTGTCGATTTAGCCACATCTACCTTTGAACTGTTTTTAAATCTATCGAAATGTATTTTCTTGTGGCTGAGTGATCCGTTAGGCAAATTTATAAGCAACTATATCAGTTTTAAGACTTTCAAAACCATAGCCTATAAGTCAAATGTAATAGTAATAAGATGGATTATGTTAATTAAACAAATAGGCTAAATAAACAAACTTAAGATTTTATCGTTTTGTATCTTGCCACTTCTCAACTGAATATGCTACTGATTTACATGGAAAATAAACGCGTTTCACTGATAATTGGATTTAAAAAAAAAAAAAAAAAAAAGTTATTTTAGCCCGTTTACATAAATGACCATTTTAAGTACACCAAAATGCCCATATCAGATAAATTACTAAATGAATCCATCAGGTGAAGATGCACATTATATTTTCGACTTGCCGCTTCGCTTTAATGAATGGTTTTTTTTCTCGTTGCTTAGAAGGATGTTTAGAAGAGGGGGTGGTTTATGGTTTTACTGCAGAAGAATTCCTTAACGCCTGTGCAGACTGAAAGTCGTAAAAGAAGACAAATGACATATAGCTCCTGGTTTACTGGCTTTAGCAGCTATGCGCTGTATGTATTCTTACAAGGAAATGACACAAAATTGTTCAATTTTACAGTCACTTGTAAATATGACTGTAGTACTTTGCAACTGAGTCTTGAATAAGATCCTGTCCTATAGTTAAAGGAAAAATTCTGATTTTACATGCTTTTAAATTAACAACTGTAACTACTTTGTAATTACAGTGATATTCTCAAAGCGTAACAAAAGCGAATCAAACTTCATTTTAAATTAGGCTACGTTAAACAAATGGATAGGGAAGAAGCAGACTATATGGCCTAATTATTGATATTTGTCTGTAATATTTAGGAAATACAACAGGACGTAAACAAATTAATATTTCTAATAAGTAATACAAATACAAAACAATACATTTATTTAATTCTTTATTTCAAAAAGGGGCAGTGTACATTAATCAACATTTATGAATGTACATGTACCCAAATTAGCCCAAAGGCTAGTTTTCATTGGTAGTCCCTTTGCCAGATGTTATTAGGCGTGTAGGCATAAAGCTGACACAAGCATTTTTAAAGGCAATCAAGATATCTAGCATTTTAAACTTGTTGCAGCAATTCTGTGCCGTTTCCGCATTGCAGTCATAATCGGACAGCGCTGCGTTTCTCTGAGCTAAGTTTATCATAGAGACCATGGTACGATCTACTCAGGCCTACGATGCTTTTGGGAAACGCAGCCCAGGTCGTTGGACGCGAACATGGTGTTTCTTTGAGTTGTTTTTCCAGAATGTTTTTCGTTGATGTTCATGTTGAATGTGTATTGCAACAGTCTCTCTTTTGGCTATAATCAAAGCCGTTTTCACAATGACTTCGAGTGACCGTTGATTTGCATTAAGTATAGGCATTGCATTAAAATCGAACTCATGGTAAGTATGTAAAACAAACAGCAATATTTCACAACAACAAAGAAAACTGGAATTAAAGAAAGAAAGTCATGTTGATAAGTGGAGCGGATTTGTGCAGGGAAGTGTTTTATTTCAGTTCTTTTTTGGCTTGGCTGGCCTTTACAACAGTCCAATGTTCCGATTCACGGAATTAATGTTGTTAATATTATTTTTGAAGCAATATGTGTTAACAACGACAGCATTTGCCGTCACTTTGGACTGTTGTAAAGGCTTTGCACATTGAGAGCCAATCAGAAATGTTGTGAAATATTGCTGTTTTACATGTTGCCATGAGGTCAGTTTTAATCACTATGCAACATATATAAAATTAAAGCACTCCTTAATGCAAATCAACAGTCACTCGAAGTCATTGTGAAAACTGTAAAGTATATACGGTATACATCTTACATTGACAAAGGAGAAAAACGACATAATGCTATTTGCAACACGACATAAATGAATTAACAGGAATAACGATAACAACAACAACAACAACAACAACAACAATACTACTACTACTATACTAATAAGACATTAAACATTTTAAAACGAAAGGAAAATAAATGTGTTAGATTATATACTAACAATTACAAAATCATTAAAATATATATTTTTAATTTGAGTAAAATAAACGTTTTTAGTTAATTATTAGTTATTATATCCAGAACACTGAAATATTTTGGAGGTACCGATGATTTTCCAAATAGTGAAGTTCCCATCCTGCTCCTTCAGGTGACCTTTTGACCTTATGAAATGAGTGCTTGGGCGCCTGCAAATAATGCTATTTTTGTTCAAGATTTGTACATGTGTTGTCATTCACAGATGCTGCTAACTACAGATAACTGCTATCAATATGCCGTTTTTAAACGTTATAATATTTAGAATTCATCATTTTATGTACATACATTTACATACATGTACATACTATGTGTGTGGGCATCCTTAGGATTATATAGCTAAAGGTTGGAAATGCGTGGATTGTTTATATTGATGCATTTATTTATTTATTTATTTGCAAGAGTTATGAGTGGTTGATAATGCCTCTTACTTTGGCTGTATTTTTTTAGACAATTCTCTAAAATTCTATAAACTTGGCTGCTATATTATGTCGTTTGTCTTATCCAATTCAGCTTTACTGAATGACCCAATTTATGTTTTTTCGCCTCATCTTTATTTTAATGCGGTATGCCACTCAGATGACATTGCCTCTAAATTAATGGAGAGAAACGCTGAGGACAAATCATACATTAATGAAATGAACACTAGATGGCAGTGCTGCCTCCATAAATGTCTACAAAGAGAAGTTATTTTAGGGGTTAGGCTACTTCTCATTCTGATGTCTTTTGGTGTTCGCTGGCATCTATTTTAATATAGTTCAAATAGACTTTTATCTATATGTATAAAAAATAATCTCTTCGTTTATTGAAATGTCGAAGAGACATAAGTCTATGTATGTAAAACGCTGTTTACTTCTCTTACAAGAGTGTTGATAAACTGACTCATAAGTTATCCAAAGCGCAGAAGCAAGAACTTACCGACGCTCAACACGCTTTTCTCGTGACGCACAACGACAGATCCGGCTGCAGAGCTCCTGACGAGAGGGCGGGGGATGATCGCGAGCGCTCGAGAATTAACAAGCATGTTCTCAAATTAGGTAATCCACATTTGGTGATAATCCATTCCTCATTCCTTTAGTGCAAAGACAACGCTCTCGACTAGTGAAGTCTTCTTTCAAAACTAAAACTATCTAGGCTACCTTTGAAGACCAAATGCAGTGAGAGAGGTAATGAGAGAGGAAGGGATAGTTAGAAACGACTGTCAAGTCAATTATTAAGGTTGTTGTTGCAGTTGTAAGACTAAAAAATGAATGTTCCGTATTCAGCCTGATGGGGAACGAATATGATCGGGGCAGAGACAACTGTATAAAGTTCATTATCATGGAGAGGACACCATGTGACTTAGCACAGCCAATCCATTCCTTGGCTAAGTCGTAAACTTTTATTACATAGCTGTAAATTTTTCACCAAACAACCAAGAATGTTGCGCCTTCTTTCTATGCTTGACGATCTTGCTAATCCAGTCTTTCGTAGCATATGAATGCAATTAAATTCTCATATGTCTTGCATTCTTTTAAGTAGTTATTTATATGTACAAATTAATTAGGATTACATTAAAATAGATTTATAACCATTGCACGCATATTATCAGCTTTTAACTTTTTCTTGGGTTATAATTCAGAGAAGAGTTAAAAATATATAACATCACCTTCATAAAAAGTAGCCTTCAAACAAAATGACAGTTAATAATATAAATATTCACTATCTGAAATTCGACGTGTTGTTAACCAATGTAGATTCGATGTGTCTGAATATCAAGAGAATAGACGGTAATTATATTCACCGAAAAACCAAAACATTGGAATCAAAAATACATATATAGTCTGTTATAAATAATATATATTTTTAACTTGTGTTAAACGTTTTCATCACTTTTATTTATTTTTTCTTTCCAGGAAACATACTAACGAGTTTAGGGCCTAGACTTTATTTCACTGTCGATGATCGCAACTGCACACACTGCGTGAATACAACTTACTTACAGCATTGGGAGATTTGTCCATGTATACATAGAGATATAGTCTGTTTATACACAATTGTTTCGTACCCTGGTCCTGAGTAGGCCTATACCCATAATACTATGTTAGGTCTCACTAATAAACTTATCAGCTCTTTATAGAGTCTCCAAAACCTAAAATAGTGTCAGATAAAGAAGACACTATTGGAGTAATCCAAGGTCAGGTTAAAAGAATGACCCTGATAAATGAATATTCAGTGTTCAACACAAGTTAAGCTCAGTTCACAGCATTTGTGGGATATAGTGTTGATACCTCAAATTAGACTCGTCCCTCGTTTTCTTGGAATAAAAAAAAAAAAGGATCAAAAATCGAGGTTGCTTTTTGGAGGATATAAAAGCAGAAATGTGAAGCTTGCATTTCATTAAAGGACTAACATCAAGTCGTGTTTATGAAGTTGTAATAGCGACAAAACTGTAAAATTACACAGGTCTGCAATTCGTCACTCCAGTTGTCACACACACAGTCGTCGTTACACAGAAAAGGTTAGCAAGCGATTTTCCCACGCTAAAATCATGTTAACACGCACACTGGTTACTATTTGTCCAACTTTACATCCAGTGTAAGTGTCTCACTAACGCAGATTTTTGCATACTTTTTAAGACAAGAAGGGACAAGTGTTACGACCCTGGTCTAGGTAGGGTTAGGATGGTTAGGATGTGATATGTAACATCATACCACAAATGCGATTGATCTTATGTGCTGAATTCGGAATAGGCCTATATCTTTAACTTCCTAATGAGAGATGTTTCCTTTTTTTCAGATGACTGGTACTTTTGCCAAAAAGTTGCTATAATAACCAACCAATTGAACAAGTAGTTTTTCATTAGAAAATGCCAGAACAAAACATGTTTAATTAAACCTATAATGAAATAGTAACGTTAAAGCTGCATTCGCTATAACAAACGCATTTCAAGAAGTATTTGCAGTCTTTAGAAAAGTTGTTGTTGGAGCAGAAACTGAATTAAGTAAAATATATGTAATAGAATGAATTAAGGGTGATTGGGACACGAGGTCAAATGGGACAGTGTAATAGCCTGCAGAGTTTATTTTCTCGCCTAATGAGTGAAAATAACTTTTTTGCTGAGCCCGCAGACTGAGACCATAATCAAAATTGGATGCCATCTTTGGTGTGGCATCATGTAGGTGCGCATTAAACAGGAAGTTGACCCTGCATGAAGTGAGGAAAATGACATAAGCTTTAGCTAGTTTTCATAACAAGGCCATACAATTGTCATATTGCACGAACCTTTGATTGAAATATGAATATATTACTGCAACAAAATTAGAAAAAAAAAAAAAAAAAAAAAGTAAAAAAAGTTAATATCACATTTATATTTTCAGAATTAGGTTGTTTTTATTTTGTCCCATCCACCCAAATACAATTTGGTGTTTTGGGGTGATTGGGACAGTGCTTAAAGGCTTTGCTAATTAAGAAAATGATTAACCTTGCAACAGAGAACCATTGTGTAGCTCTGTCTGCTCTAAATTGGTGGTTCCCAACCTCTTCATTTGTGCAACCCCTAATCAACCACAAAAATGCTCAGAGCTGTTTTTTGCTAAAATAAGTAATACACCAAATTCATGTTCCCATCAAAGGTTTGCGCAAATTGTATTTGTCAAACTGTTTTTGGGGGGATGGGGCCACCCAACATTTCACCAAAATCTTTTTCTTTTATTAAAAAAAATTAATTTTGGATTTATTTTTTTTAATTTTTTTTTTTTTACTTCAGTGAACTGTTTTCAATGATGTTTGGACTTCAAGCCTTCTTTTTACCTAAATTACTGTGTTGTACTGTATTTATAAACATTGAGTAATAAAGTTGAACAGAAAAAGGAAATCTTGCATATGAACATATCAATGAAATATGAACTGCAATAAATATGCTAGCACTAGCCTAAATCAATAATAAGATGTGCTGTCCAAATCAATAAAAATGTTATCAAAAAACAAAAACAAAAAAGGTTTTGGCTTATATTTTAGATTTAATGAAAGCCATTACTACATATAGGGGAGACAGGGTATGGCTGTAACACTTTTTGCTTCTGCATTTGTAACTCAATGAAAGTTTGAGCTAGAGTGCTCAAACTTTTATACAAAGTACCCACATTTGTTTACTACAAAAGGCACCAATTTAAACCTCTGCAAGAATATCACAGCCCCAATGAGTTGATGTCAAATACATGGTGTGCCTTTGTTACAATCTACCCCACTACCAGGGTATGTTGTAACACATGCTGGGGTAAGTTGTAACAATTAAACAAAAGAAGCAAAAACAGAGGCCACATGCAATATGCTTTAAAAATAGGTTTACTGAAACAATCCATAAGAACAATCCAAAACAATGCCTCTCTCTCTGTGACTGACTTTAACTCAAATCCACTGTGAGTTTGACTCAGGAGTGTCTGTAAAGAACAAACTTTCTTAACGGTATTTATTCTTAATGAACACTTGACTCTAGTGTACCTGTATAAAGAACAGGCCTAACAAAAAACACGGTCAATGTGTGTGTGAGTTTGTGTGTGTGTGTGAATATTCTCAATCTCAATTGTGACGAATGTTGTTAACCCTATAGAGTGCAGGTTTGATGGGCACAGAGACGGCATAGGGCACATTTTACCCACACTTTCGTTTGGCTTTTAGTTTCCAAATGGCTCCATACAAACAACACAAATGTTTTCTGAGGTCTTAGAATCCTCACCACTGGCTTTCAACATTTTCTTCTCAGCTGATGTCCTGCCCTTCTTTGAAACCTCATCACATTGGCAGACACACATCTGTCTTTTTTTTCATTGTCTAGGCATTCTGTAAAATTATTAAATAGAAACTGTTCATATCCCTGATTGGTGGAATTTGGGGTGTTATAATTCTCCCCATGTTACCCGGTCTCCCCTACCTGGTTACAGCAGCAAGCATCTCCGAGAAAGGAACGCTGCTCCCTGCTGGTGAATAGTTGCAAATTCATACTCTGACATCAGGCCCTTAAATCAGTTGCCCAACCATGGTCCAGTACACATTTTGGATGTCTCCTTTATCTGACACAGGTCTTGAAGGGCCTTAAAGTTTCTACCGCAGAGCTCATAAGTTAAATCATGTCTGATTAGAAATACATACGAACTGTGCAGTGTTGGGAGAACTTCAACTGGAAAACACTGCTATAAATTATGAACGATTAATGTTACCATGTAAATAACAATAGAGAATAGAAACAGAAGAATAAAAAATAGGGTAGGCTATAGATATGAGCATGAATACCACATCGTAGCATGAATAATATAGTCTACACAAATAGGCTTATTGAGCGCCGATGATGAGCGATCTTGCTTATGGCGCGAGAATCATTTATTTATGTATTTATGTCTACATTTACTCATTTTCACATTTAGCCTATTTATTTCTACATTTCTTAGTCCGTATGGTAATGAGGGGGGCGTGTTTACCTCAGATAGCAATCGAGCTCAGAGTGCTGGCGTAGGCAAGGACAAAGCTTTGAGGCCACAGTGACACCTTGTGGTGTGACCAAACCAAATGCAAGAGGTGTGCGGACCTGCCTTTGCATTGAATTAATGGCTTAGAGATGGGCAATATGGCCAAAATCTTATATCACGGTTTAAGTCATTTAATATCACTATAGGCTACCTGTACTATGTATATAGGGCGACCATACATAGCCTACTCTTTATCCCGAACATGGCTGTAAAAAATCGTCCGCTCGGGATTTCTAAAATGTTTTGGCAAACATGAAAAGAAACCGCATCTTCAACAGATTTGAAACAGACACGGAAGCGCGCGCGTGTGAAATTATCCAGTAGCCTATTAATCACATTTAATGTAAATGCGCTGGATGGGGCTAATAAGAGCTTGCATTTATTGTCGACGAGACTCGCAGAGCAGCTCGGAACGCGGAGAGAAATCTGCGCACATTTCACTCAAATCTACGCAATATTGATCAATGCGTTTGAAACGCGACTGCAAATTCAGTTTAGCGTTTCCTGATTTTACATGTGCAACATGGGACAGTTCAAATGCTTAAAATATAACAATAATAATAATTAATATTTTTATGTTTTTTGAAGCCTCTTCTGCTCACCAAGGCAACATTTATTTGATCAAAATACATTAAAAACAGTAATATTGTGAAATATTATTATAATGTAGGCTACATGAATTGTTTTTTATGTAAATATATTTTAAAATGTAATTTATTCCTGTGATGGAAAAGCTGAATTTTCAGCATCATTACTCCAGTCTTCAGTGTCACATGATCCTTCAGAAATCATTCTAATATGCTGATTTGCTGCTCAAGAAACATTTCTGATTATTATGATCAATGTTGAAAACAGTTCTGCTTAATATTGCTGTAGAAACCGCGATACACAAGCATTCAAAATTTGGGGCAAATAAATAGCCTAATAATAATAATAATACTTTACTCAACAATTACATTGATTAAAAAAAAAAAAAGGAAAAAAAAAAAGAAAAAACATTTAAAATGTTAAAAAAGATTTATATTTCAAACAACTGTTGTTAATTAAACTTTCTATTCACCAAAGAATCCCGGGGAAAATGTATCTTGGTCTTCAGCAGCAAAAATTGTTTTCAACAATGATAATACTCTAATAAGAACCATTACTGATAAATGAACAACGAACACCAATATTAATTAAAAATAACTGAGCACCAAGTAAGCATATTGAATGATTTCTGAAGGTTCGTGTGACATCGAGGACGGAGTAATGATGCTGAAAATTCAGCTTTGCGTCACTGGAATAAATTACATTTTAAAATGTATTAAAATAGAAAATTCAATTCAATATATTTTTTAAAAAATGTAACAATATTTCACAATATTATTGTTTTTACTGTATTTTTGATCAAATTTCAAAAACATTAAAACAGTATTTCAAACTTATGCTAGGTAGCTTGTGTCTGTTGTTGGATTTGCTGTTATTTTCTATCAATGTTCATACTAAATATTAATTTTGATAGTTATAAGAACTCCATATTGAGTATTTGAGGGAGTTGATAATTTAATTGACTAAGCTTGTATATATCTAGGCTACTTGAAACAAATTTTCTAAGACTACGTTTCTCGAATCATGTTGCATCTTACCATCTATAGTCTAAATGATTAAATATTAGCCTAGATAACATACGTACCAGCGCATGCACATACATGAAAGGGTCGTTTAAAGATGTCGTTAGATGTCGTGTTCAACGGGTTTGCAGTGTGCAAAGCTGTAAAATGAATTTAACTTGTGTGACATTTAAACGGAAGTTCTTACATTTGCGATCTATAGATTGAGTTTTTAGATGGTATGTAATGTGTACAATATTTAGGTATTTATTCCTAGCAAAATGACGTATTACGCGTAAAATCCACGGAACTAAGCCTTATCACTTAAGTGCAATCCACAAACCTTTCAGTCAGTCTCAAATAATCAAATTAATCGTTACCATATTGGTTTATCTGAACATGGATACAGTTTTAGTTTGTGTTAAACAAACGGAGAAACAAATCTGAACACCTGAACAGTTTCCAGTAAGCACATTTCATTTCATTCCATACACCCTACAACCATGTTCTGCATGTCAAGACTATGCACTGTGGAAGTTAACAGACAGTTATGTTGACATGGCAATTATGTTAATAAGATTTATGCCATGCGTAATTACTGTTTTCGAGTATAGGGCCTATAAAATGTGAGCTGAGTAGATGCAGTGTTTAATGTAGGCTATAGCCTAGAAGAAATCTAGAGAATTCTTCATCGTTATGTTCTGTGTGTAATCAGAAAAGAGCAAAAAACGAAACAAGCACAAGTAAATGAATCTGTAAAAAATACACAATGCATCTATTAAAACTGTGGCTAAACAGAAAGAGTTAATAGAAAGGTGAACAAATGTAATGTCTTAAAATAATGTGACAAAAAAGCTTTAAAAGAGCTTATACTTTTAATTTCTTTTGAATAATTGCGATTCATTCACTTACTGTAGATAAAAGTGCTGCGACAGGAAAGGTACGCCTTTTGTCCATTTCACTTGTTAAAAAATGATTGTAGCCTACTTTGCCTTAAACATTTTGCGTATCCTGTAAATATTACATTCAGTTTGCTTATAAATGAAAACATAATTTGCTAATATGACGAAACTGAACATAATTAAGGCATCCAAAACAATAAAACATACTGTCACCATTAACTAACATTTAAATATGAAACAAGATGCACTTATTTTGAAACACCCTACGAAATCCCCCTGTTCACCAACAAGCTAGGCTTTGTCAACGCATGTCTATCTTACCAACAAAGGTTGGAGATCGTTGCTTACAACCTCTGGCTTTATAACCCCAATTCACCCACAGAAGCTATAGAATTTTTACTGGCTACCATATAAAACCGACGAAGATGATGAAAGGATAGAAATGATAAGTGTGTATTGTAGAGCCGGCGGCGGTGGTTCATTTACAATGCCATTTGCGGAGTCTGCAAAGGTAATTTGGCGGAAATGGACGGCCTTGATGAAGGCCAACTGACGTAATCAAGGCAGTTTCTTGTTGTCGAGCCAGGAAGTCAACCACAACAACATCAAACTACCTAAACCACGCATCAGCTGAACAGGCTAGCCTACACTTCAAGGCGTTCCTTTAATATATTTAAAGTTGGATATACCTTTAGTCATAATACAATGTCTATATCCAATAAAATATAGGTAATATGACAACACACGGAAAAATACCTACACAAAGAACACACATGAACGCTGTTAAAAATCTGAAAGCTCTCCAAAGAGACTGAGCATGCATATGCCCTTCATGAGACCACAATACACTTAAAATAAAACAGCAGACCGCACAAATTCGACATCAATTAATTCTGCTAGACATGCTAATTTAAACCTCTATTAACAAATGGTGCATTTCAGATATCCTCTATTCAAACAAAACTTGAGCACGATGCTTTATAGGTTACCTAATATAAATATATTAATTGTTTTAAATGGTAAAAAAGATATAGCAAACAATGACGTTCGTATTTCGTACATGACCACACCACCTCAACAAGAATAAAAAAGTTACAATTTTAAGGACCTCCACTGCATTTCCTGAAATATGAAAACATAATCAGTTGTGCACGTGCTGCCCAGTTTAAATCATAGTAATGCCTAAGTCTGGGCTTACCTCATTTTTCTACTTCCATATTAATTCCCTCACGCTCCTCTGTTCTTGCATTGTTCACCACTATTATGAAACAATCCCTGTTGTAATAGCAGCGAAGCGCCTTTGTGCACCATGTGAAATGAGCTCCAGAGAAAAAATAAGAAACACAAGCCCGTCCTACTCTTCACATTAAAACGCATCTTTGATGCGACTGCTCTTTGTAATATGCAGGTAATACAATTCTAATCTGGCACTCTACTGAGCTCAGTACCGCGTTCAAACATTCGTTACATTAAAATTTGTAGGTCTCTTCGCCTAAGTACAGTGTAGTCTGTTTGAATGCAATATCGGTTACAGTGCTGTAAATGAACTATAGGCTATATTGTACACGCACGTTCATTTTGAATAAGAAGGACGAGGAGAAAGAACAGGATGTTGTTCATCGGAGTATTGAAATACTCATTTACACTCATTTGCACATGACATATGTTTAATACACTTCAATATATATTTGATATAATTTATATCAAAGGCTTTATGAGGTTCTAAAATAGGTTTCAACTGCTTATTTTAATAGGTTATTTTAGAATAGGCCTACAACATATTTTAAGGCGTTGGTTAAAAAAAAAATGTATATAGACTATTATAATTATCCCTCCCCTCGCCTCCCCTCAATTAAAATGCATAAAGCCTACACAGAATGCTTTTTTTTAATTAATACATTTAATTGAACTGTAAAAGCTGGACTGACAGCAGTAGAGAAACACTTTATGCTTCAAAAATCGTTACATAAAAAGGCAGTAATCTTTAAGGAAATAACGTGGTTTTACTAAAATAACAAACTAATTTGACGGACATGTTGGAAATAACGAAATAAGTACAGTTTGTACTTTAGAGATTTTTTTCATTTGTACACGGTGTTATTTGAGATCTACAGTTAATATAGTGTAAAGTTATCTTCTCTAATGTAATTATGCAAATAGCCAATCAATAAATTCTCGTCCCTGAATGATCGTAAATTTTTAGGATACTCCAGATTTAAATGGTTTCCCTCTACAGCCAACGTACCTCGTGACAACCTGGTGCAAGTCATTGTGTCTTGTAACTACAACAAGTATTTTATGCACGTTTTAAACAAATGCTTAGACGTCTTAGGAGAGAATTAAGAACTGTGTTGAACGTGGAACTGATACCGTCGTGAATAGCTCAGGGTGCCACTGAGGCACAAGATGCAACTTTCCCCCCCAGTATTCATTCATTTTCATCTTTCCTTTCCTCCCCGGGTGATTCTCATGACTCCAACTGATGCTTCCTCGTTTCCTAGTTTCTCCAGTCTGTGACCCGGAAACCGATCGAACTCAGCCATCTTGAAGGACATCTCAATTCTCTAATTGTACCGCGAGGAGGCGAGGAACAGTAAGTAAGATTCCAGAAGAGTTTTTTTTTTTTTTTTTTTTTTTTATTGAACATTTAAAGAGTACAAGGGATTCATATCGCAAAGGTACAGCAAAATAAAGAAATTATTTGGAGTAAGGCATATACAATCAGGATACATTTAAGACGAACAGCCTACTAAAAGCTTCCAGAGGAGCTATATGAGCAAGGATTCAAAGCGGTGTCCTATGCAGAAGTCTTTCTTGTCGGAACCTAACACACGTATTAAATAACCTAACTTTAACAACATAAGGGCAGAGCTGATGACGCTTTGAAGTGACGCTTGAGTGATCAAAAATATACCAATGTACAAAGCTTTCCGTCGCTGTCCAAGTTGTATTTCCTTGTATCCTTCCCTCGCACCTGAGATGCTGAGACGTAAGGGAAAGGAATCTGGATGCACAAAAACTGGTGTGACATCATTTTAAACAAAATCAGGCCAAAACGAAGTTCGTTTTGGGAGATCAAAACAGCTTGCCAAAGAGAACTTTCCGGTGTTAAATAGTTTGCATGTGTATAAAAGCAAAATGACAGGGAACAAAGAATAGTAAAATAGTCATAAGGTGCCATGTTCCTTACAGAAGCATCTCGGAGATTTTGAATCTATGAAAGGGGTCATGACATGAGATATCAAATTTGCCTTGATCATTTGACATATAAACATCCTGCAAGTTTCAGAGCTAAAAACGTCCTCCTCATTATAAACAAAGCATTTATTTAATCAAGCTCCAAAACAGCTTGTTTGGATATTTGGGGGACTTGTGATGTTACAATGGCAAATTCATTTGCATATGCCTGCCTCCAGAGCAAGACATTGTCGAATAGTTTTATATCATCGCACCATAGGCCCCGCCCACTGGCATTCAATTGCTTAAAGGGATAGTTCACCCAAAAATGAAAATTTGATGTTTATCTGCTTACCCCCAGGGCATCCAAGATGTAGGTGACTTTATTTCTTTAGTAGGACACAAATGATGATTTTTAACACCAACCGTTGCGGTCTGTCAGTTGTATAATGCATGTCAATGGGAACTCCATCTATAAGAGTCAAAAAAACATGCACAGACAAATCCAAATTAAACCCTGCGGCTCGTGACGACACATTGATGTCCTAAGACACGAAACACTGAACAGTATTTATATAATTTTTTACCTCTAATACACCACTATGTCCAACTGCCTTGAGCGCACGCACGGCATCCGGTGTGTGAGGTCTGAACGCACTCTGATGCCGGAAGTGATCGCTTGCACTCATTGAAGCAAAGCGCGAGAGATCACTTCTGTCATCAGAGCGCGTTTTCAGACCTCACCAACCGGATACTCAAGGCAGTTGGACATAGTGGTGTATTAGAGGTAAAAAATGATATAAATACCGTTCGGTTTCTCGCACAAACCGATCGTTTCGTGTCTTAGGACATCAATGTGTCGTCACGAGCCGCAGGGTTTAATTTGGATTTGTCTGTGCATGTTTTTTGACTCTTATAGATGGAGTTCCCATTGACATGCATTATACGACTGACAGACCGCAACGGTTGGAGTTAAAAATCATTATTTGTGTTCTACTGAAGAAACAAAGTCACCTACATCTTGGATGCCCTGGGGGTAAGCAGATAAACATCAAATTTTCATTTTTGGGTGAACTATCCCTTTAACAGCTGACTCTTGCCTGGACCAGATGCAAGCGTTGTGTCAAAAGCCAATATACCCATTATAATCACTGCTGCTGTCTACACTTAATACAGTATACAGATGCCCGTTCACTTACTCCACGCTTGAGTATGCCTTTCTGGGATGCGTTTCCCAAAAGCATCGTTAGCCAACTAACATCGCAAGTTCCGTCGTTACTAACATAGTTCAACGATTCGGTGTTTCCCGAAACCATAGTTCTGACGAACATTTGCAAACTGCATCGCAAACTTGTCTGGTTGGAACGACAGCTCTCGAGCTGTGGTTAAAAACATAGTTTCTTGTTTTTATGACATGTGGACTTAATAAATCATTATCTTGTGCAAAATAAGCAAGATGACATTAAGTATGATGTATATCTTTTATTTCAAATATATACAATGTCATTTACATATTTTAGTTTGTCAATAGATTTTAAGCACTGTTTTTGAAGAGTGCACATATGCATACGTGCTCTAGTACGTAAGAATGAGCCTATGATTGAATCTGGAAATAAAGCAAAATAACTGAGAAAAATGATAATTAGTCCTCAGATTCCATGTCTGTAATTTATTGCAAAAAGTGTAGCATTAATTCGATCTCAAACGGATTCATTTAAAGAAGTTATTACTGTACGCACCCCTGGGTAACGTTAGAGGATTATATGTTTGTTCAGAGAATTTGACTGCAGTAAATTATGTAAATGATATGTGTAAGATCTTATATGTGTAAGAAAGGCCACCCCCGGAAATGGACTCTTCCAAACACCCCTACCTCTGTTTGTGGTTTGGAATGTTCCAAAACTTTCCAGCCAGTTGCAAAACAAGGAGCTACTAAGAGAGGATGTCTAGATGTGCTTGCTTAAAGTTAATTTACAGTTAAATTACTCAGAAGTGCCACTATTTAAGGAATTTGAGGATGGTGTGTGTGCGTGCAACTAATCGTAAGTATATTTGCATAATTCATTGTATAATATGTTTTTGAGAGATATTAAGGAACTGTTCAATGGCATTCAGTCTAAATGTTTACATTGGTAATTCTGTTTGCACATTATGCTGTCGCCTAAATGTCACATAATCCTCCCATCTTATTCATCTGTTAAAGTATTTCAAGTTATATTTACATTATATCATGTAGACTTGAAACCATGTCTCAGGGAACATGTATGGGCATGTTTATCTGGCATGTTATTTTATGTTTATTTTATTTTGTATATTGTTTATATTTACAGAACCACACACAACTTTGCACAAGTCCTCTAGAAGTATACCCTGGTGTGAGACCTAAAGTTCTAACTGGACATCCTGTAGTGACTAAGGTTCTGATCAGAAATTGCAATGTGGCAGTGAAGGCCTATGCCGTATTAGATGATAGATCAGAGCGGACCTTCATTCTGCATGATGCAGTGCAGAAATTAAGACTTGTGGGGGAGCCAGAGGACCTTGTATTCTGTACAGTGAGACAGGATACCCAGGTCATTCACTGAGCGGCTGTGACCTTTACTGTGTCCCCAACTGTTAATCCTGGTAAAGCCTACAAGATCCGTAATGCCTTCATAGCCAAAGCACTTGGTATGGCAGAACATACGCACCCAGTCAGTCATCTTGCCGGGTTACCACTACAACAGCTGGACAATGTAAATCCTGTGCTTCTCATTGGCTCTGATTGGTCCCACCTCAGACAGGGGTCCCCTGGTGGGCCGGCGGCAATAAGGACATGTCTGGGATGGATACTGCAGGGCCCAGCTCAAGAATTTAGCAGTCATCTTTCCCCCAAATAATGCCTCTTCACCTCGCTGTGGCCTTTATGCAAATGTAGAGAGATTGTGGCAAATGGATGTTCTACCCTACCAGAGTGAAAAGGAGATCACCAGGTCACTCCAAGACAAAGAGTCCATTCAACTCCTCCAGGAAAACACTGTGAGAGTGGATGCTGATGGTGTCCAGCGATATACTACTCCTCTGCTTCGTGTCAGGAACATGCCTCGTCTCTATGCACGTAAGGAAGCTGTCTTGCCACAGCTGAGAGAAATTGAGTAATGGCTGGAAAGAGACTCTGATCTAGCTGCAGTATACCAAGAGGAGCTTTTCAAGCTAGTGCAAGCTTGTTATGTAGTGAAGCTCAGTCAGGTGCAGGTGGACAGAACAAGAGAGGCCTGGCACATCTTGCACCACATAGTGCAGCATAATGGGAAGAATAGGGTAGTTTTTAACGGTTCATTCTCATACCAAGGGAACAACGTGAACAAGCTCCTACTACCTGGTCTGTCAATCATGGTAGTCCTTCTGTGTTTATGGGAACACTCTATTGCTATTAATAGTGACATTCATTGCATGTTCCATCAGGTACACCTCTTGCCAAAGGATAAACCACTGCTGAGATACATCTGGAGATAGACAGAATTCCAGATATCTATGAATGGCAGGCACTACCTTTCAGGACCACTTGCAATCTGTGTTGTGCCTCGTTTGCTTTACAGAAGCATGTTCTAGATTACAGCCAGTCTGGAGAGGACACAGGTTTCAGTGGAGAATACATTTTATGTGGACAATTGTCTTCAAAGCTTTCCTTCCCATGACATGGCCAAGAATCTTGTCGACAAACTCTATAGCCTTCTAGCATGTGGTGGCTTTGATCTACGACAGTGGGCTAGCAATGACCCTTCAGTTATCAGCCATCTGCCAGCTGATATTCAGTCTCAGAGCAGCATCCTCTGGCTCTGTGAAGGTCACCAAGAGGCCCAGAAATCAGCTCTTGGCCTACATTGGAATTGCCAATCAGACATCCTCTTGTACAAACAATGCAAACCAGACTGTCAAGTGCCCACAATGCAAAGCATCTATCAAATCCTTACTAGCCAGTATGATCCCCTTGGCTACATTGTACTATTCACCACTCGAGCTAAGTTGAAAGTACAGAGGTTGTGGGACAAAAGGGGGGAGTGGGATGAGCCACGGCTACCAGAAGACCTATTAGACTCTTAGAAACACTGGGAGAGTGAGTTGTAAGAACTGCAGCACATCACTTTGCCCAGGTGTTATTGCAGTAAGGAACTGGACTGCTCCACTAGTATTAATAGACAGCTTCACATCTTTTGTGATGCCTCAGAGAAGGCTTATGGATCTGTGGCTTACTTATGAACAGAGAACCCTCAAGGTGGAGTGGAGGTAGCCTTTGTAACAGCTAGGTCCTGTGTTGCTCCCAAGAAACAATAGAGCATTCCTCATCTTGAGCTGTGTGCAGCTGTCACAGTGGCACAGCTTGCTAAAGTTCTGAAGGCAGAGCTAACATTACCACTCAATAGTGTCACTTTTTTTGGTCTGACTCTACTACAGTACTGACCTGGCTTTTATCAGATTCCTGCCACTTTAAGGTGTTTGTGGCGACCAGAGTGGCAGAGATACAGGACTTAACTGAATCTGACATCTGGTGTTATGTACAGTAAGGCGACAACCCTACAGATGCCATTACAAGCAGGAAGTCTCCCTCTGATCTTAACAGAGACAACAGATGGAACCAAGGCCCAGCATTCCTCAGACAAACACCAGACAGCTAGCCAGAGATGCCACCATTAGCCCACATAAACTAAGACAGTGAGCTGAAAAAGTCAACCTTCTGTGGACTGTTAACCTCTGCCCTGTCACTGCCAGATCCTCAGCAATTTCACACCTTCACAGACTTCCTAAAGGCCCTTATACAACCACAAAACAAGAGCTCTCCCTCCATTGCAACCGCAGAAGATTATAAAGAAGCAGAGCTCATGGCCCTCAGTCAGATTCAAGACAAGTAATTTCCTGAAAAGATGTCCTACTTTAAATCTGGTAAACCTTTGCCAAGCAATAGTCAACTGCTGTGCCTAGCCCCCGAACTAAATAACAGTACAAATCTCATACGTGTTGGTGGTTATCTCTGACAGATCATTCAACTAGAAGATGCCATTCATCCCATTATCCTTGACACACATCACCCGCTCACCAAGCTGATCATCAAAAATGATGATGATCGTTTGCCTCACCAGAGGGTGTTTGCAGAGATCAGGAGGAAATACTGGGTATTAAGAGGACGAACAGCAGTCAGAAATCATCAGCTCCAATGCACTGAATGCCAAAAATGGCAGGCCAAACCGCATCCTCCCCAGAATGGCAGACCTCCCATCTGCCAGGTTGAGAATTCACCAGCCAGTTTTCTATTCAACTGGGATAGATTGCTTCAGTCCTTATCTCATAAAGGTGGGATGCAGAAATGTGAAAAGATGGAGGATCATTTTCAAATGTATGACTTCCCATGCAGTGCGTATTGATCGTGGCTTCATTGCTTGGCAAGGGGAAACCCTTTGAAATTTCAAAGGTGGGTATAAAGAACTTTGAGAAGCCTTTGCAGCTCTTCAGCCTTGAGCTCCAGGCTGAACTTGCAAGTCAGCAGATTAGATTCATGTTCAATCCACCCAGTGCACCACATTTTGGTGGGTGTTGGGAGTGGGAAATTCAATCTTTGAAAACAGACAGTCCCTGAAGAAGTATTGATTCTTATTGAAATTGAGGGCATCCTTAATGCCAAACCCACTGGCCACATGTCTTCAGACATCGCTGACCCAGATCCAGTTACACCCAACATCCTGTTAATGGGGCGGCGAGATGCCTCACTTCCACAAGTGACATACCAGGATCCTAAACTACTGAGCTGAACGAGATGGAGACAAGATCAGCTACTAGCTGATTTATCCATAACTACCTGCCTAACCTCCAAACCAGACAGAAAAGGATGTCAGAAAAGGACAATATACGAATAGGTGAAACTGTTATGATTGTGGACCAGCAGCTACCTCATGTACTTTGGCCTGTTGGAAGGATTATTCAGGTTTACCCTGGAAAAGATAACAGGATCAGATCAGCTGAGATTAGGGGTGGGCGATATACCAGTAGACACGATTAACCAGTAGAAATTTTGGACTATTGTCTCTATCGCGGTTACACTCGTGTGACGTACTTGTGCTGCACCATACATTCAAAGCTTGTCATTTGAATGTGTTTTAAGCCTTTTAAGCCTTTAAATCATTAAATCGCAATAAGCAGCGAAAGAGGACTCATTTCGGTATATGCTTGCTCTGTCTAAGAGACTGTTTCTGAGTGCTGTGAGATACACGTGCACATGAAGGCGCTGCTCATACAGCGCGTGAGTTTTGAACTAAGTTGTTTTTGGCACCTTATTAGGCTTGAACGGTCAATACACACTCGTATGTGCCAAAATGCCCATCATTGTGAGTATTCTTGTAAACAAAGTAGTTTATGTCTTAAGTGTATGTAAACAGTTGAGAAATGTGCGTATGAATCAGTAGGTTATATTAAATCAGTGCATTCGGTCTTAAAGTGACAGCAGCCTAATAAACCTGCTGCTGTCTGTGCCATTTAATTTTAATCAGACAATCTCATTGCTCTTGACTGAATAGCTTTTGTAACTTTAATAAGAATAATGTATATTTAATTTACACAGTTATGCAGTGTTGATGTACATGTGACTACTTTATAGAGTTTATGTAGTATAGCTATACCTATCTAGTGCTTGAAGTTTTTCAGGTAGGTCTATTTCATTTGTATCTTTGTTATATTGTAGTTTTTGTCCTATTGCTTGTAATTAGTTTCTTTGTTCATATTTTACTAATTTATCTATGACTTTTTACTTGTCTTCTGTGAGCTTGATGGTTTTTTTGATGGAATTACAGAGCACACAGCAAATTACATATTCATCTAAACGCTGCTTCCAGCAGAGAGGTTGGCGTCAGGATGTTTGCTTTTGCAGTAAAAACTGCAAAGATATTTAGTATTTCTTCTTACCCCTATGCAAAGAACGAAAAAGAACTTTCACCATGAGTATATCGGGGCCTTTAGACTCGTTGTCATATAGAATCTTTATTTTAATATTAAAAATAATATAGATAATTATGATTGGAATTATAATATTGCAATTATGATTGGAAAT
This sequence comes from Mylopharyngodon piceus, assembly GCA_039654765.1. Lineage (NCBI taxonomy): Eukaryota > Metazoa > Chordata > Actinopteri > Cypriniformes > Xenocyprididae > Mylopharyngodon > Mylopharyngodon piceus. The sequence goes on along the minus strand of CM077452.1, from coordinate 25,652,563 downwards.
TAAAAGACATATCTACAATAGCATCTGATCCTTGACTTTATACCTTGGGATCTAATTTGCTTTTTTGGACTTTTTTTCCAGTGCATATTGCAGACCTTATTACTAAATATCGATAACTGCTACTTGCCATAAGACATTAAAATAAATATACAGAAATAAATATAGCCTTATTCATTCGCATGCCAGGGATATTTTAAAACCCATTGGCAGTGAACGCATAGGAGTATGATGTAAGCAAAACAATGGAACAAAATAGCAAAGTAGGCCTATTCCTCACATAGGCTATATGTGTTCGTTATTTACAGCAATAATCTGACGTTATTCAATCTTAAACCGATGAATTAGCAGAAGTCATCTCACCACCTGCGTGGCGTCACTAAGGTTCGAACTTTTGGGGAGACAGTTATGTCGTTCTTTGGAAACCCACCCCAGAACAGTACAAGCTATAAGGAAGGATATACGAAATAGTGAAAGCATAGAAAAAGACATTGTTGATGGTACCACGAGACACCACTCACTCACTGACCACAGGCTTCTGGAGGGGATGGAGACCTGAACTTGATGAGAGCAGCAACTGGTAGCTAGTGCAGTGAGATAAACAGAGTTGTGACTTGGGCTCAGGGGCCAAGTCCAAAGTTGCATTTTAGTCTGGGACAGGCTTAAAGCCTTGTCTGTAAAACCAGGGGTGAGAATCGAATAGTTTGGGTAAACTAGGGCAAAAACAGATTCATATTGACTTATGGTTATATAATTAGAGATGTATTAGAGAATAAGACAGATATAGTGCTCTGTGCTAAATCATGCTTATTATGCCCTCAAGAGCATGATCCAAGTCTACGTGCCATGCTGAGAAGAAACTATGCTTCTAACCATTAGTAACCACAGGTCGAGCGCTATGGTTTTGGGAAACACCGAATCGTTGAATGACGCTTACAACCGCTAACGATGCTTGAAAGAAAGAAAGAAAGAAAGAAAAAGAAAGAAAGAAAGAAAGAAAGAAAGAAAGAGAACAACCACATTGAGTTGTGTGCCAAAAAGCCCCGTTTCGTGGGCCCCATTAGAGCTTTTTTTTGAGGAGTTTCTCCTTGTCCAGACACGTCATAACAGAATGCCCTGTGCTTTTTAAAGGTAGACGATGCTTGACCTCTCTTAAACGAAGATCACATGTTTTTAGGGTATTCACTGAACTATTATCAAAACATTATTTTTTTATAGCCTATGTTAGGTGTAGATGTTTTGTTCATAGGTTTGATGTAGGCCTACGTCGTAAAAACATAAACGTTTTTTTTTTTTTTTTTTTTTTTTTTTAGTTTGTTTAAACACCGACTTGATTTTTTCATACATATTTACATGTATAAAATTTTGTGAAAGCACTGCAACTGCAAATATAAAATGTGCCTTTCTTTGTCTGACGGCAGAAAGAATTTCGGTTGAAGGTACAATTAGGCGGAAAAATAACTCTATGTCTTTACGACAGTGTCTAGACTGGATGAGTTTTCAAAAGACAGTTGAAAAGTTATTTTAGTGCTCACTTCCCACTTCACGCTCTGCCTTACACATTTACACATCTAGGACACCACCCGAGAGAATATGTGGCTTTTCTAGGCTGTACAAAGCACATGCCTGACATAAACTAACTTACCATGGATGAATTCCTTCATTGTATTTTTTTGACAAAGCGCAGACGACCCTTTCCCTTGTGAAAAATAAGTACCATACTTTTAAAAAGAGAGCTTAGGGAAATAATATACTTTAAAATGATATAAGTGCTAATTGAATATAATGGTTTCGGACACTTATTGCATGTTATTTACAATTAGATTCACATGTGTTAGTTTTAATTGATATGCAATTAGTTGACTTAAGTACATTTATGTTTTATATATTTTAATTATACGTTATATGTAATTTCATAATTCTATTGTATTTGATATATGGTTAAAGTGTCGGATACTGACAAGTATTTGTGGTAAACTAAAATATACTTTGATGCCATTTATATTCATGCTTTTATGTCATGTAAATGAATATAAGTGTAATTACGCATTTGTAATGACGAAATTGCAATTTAGTACATTATATTAACTTCAGTAGCCTATGTTTTCACTTCTTCAAATGTATATCAAATAGGCCTAACACTTAGTAATAATCAAGTACTTTATGTGCTTTAGTATGGCAACACATCAAAATAAGTGTACTTCTTTATAGCAGGATGACACAAGATTATTACAACATAATGACTGAAAATGTACTTTTAAGTAAAACGTTCAATTTGACGTTATTACAAAGTGCACTTTTAAAAAGTGAACTCTCTTTAAGTATACTTGAATGGCCTTTTATTCATATTATATAATTTGTAAGTACAGTTTGTTTTTTGTTTTTTTAAGTGTACTTTTAAGATTTGAAGTACACTACAAATGCACATTCAATACAATTAGGCGCATTTCTTTTTCACAAGAGTTACCAACAAATAGCCTATGACAAATTATTGTTTATGTATTGTTTTAAATAAGACAATCCGATCTTCTTACCTTGAATTATCGAAAAACAACATTCTTAGTCATTCATATTCATATCTGATTGTAATGTACTGGACTGTTTTAACATAAGAGTTTGAACATTATGCGAGTATTAGAGATTATTTATTTTCGTTAGCCTATATTTTTTTCAAATATTTATGCGCATGCAATTGTAACCCTTTTTCCTTCACGCAGCTTGGGAAACGCAATCAATACAATGGTGTTAAGAGACATCAAATACTGCAGTTGTTCAACATCCTGATGAAGCAGAGCCGGCAGAAGCAACGTAATAAGTACTGTTGCTATTTGGTGTATGATCTTACAATCTCATTGAAATATACTAATAACGAAACATGCTTTTTCTTTGTCTCCGAGTTAATGCAAATGTTCGTTTCTATTTGCACACCAGTCTATCTCGGAGAAACATTCACTGTAGTAGGCTACACATAAGAAAACCAAATGATCGGTTCCGTTTCCTTTCAAAAGTCACATTTTGTCCCTCGAAGAAAAGTTCACAGTTCACAATAGGGGGTTTCCAGAGAAATATTGCAGGTGATCTCGGCTTAGCTTCTTTTCCTTCATCCTTCTGTTCTGGAACCAAATTTTGACCTGTCGGTCAGTAAGGTTTAACATTCTGGAGAGCTGAAGCCGCTTCTCTTTGTTGATGTAAACATTAAAGAAGAATTCTCGCTCAAGTTCTCGGATCTGAAACTTGGTGTATGGACATCGCTTCTTCCTCATTCGTAGGGTAGCTAAGAGCAATTAAACAAAAAAAGAGAGGTCAAAACCCGCCACATCAATGCTATAATCAATTAAAATTATTGGCTTTATTTCATTATTTCATATGTATCATTAACTTTACTTTGATGAAAAACAATATTAGTAACAGTGTAGAATGTAATCTATATATTTGTTACTAAGTAATCTATAAAAATCTAAATCTAAATCTAAAAATATTAAAACATAACTTTGGCCGTGCCCTTTATGTAGCTTGCCACCATTAAATAAACAACAATAGTTAATGACGTTTAAATATTTGAACATATAGAATAAATGGAGATAACGAATTTTACAGTCTACATATATTAAAAATGATACACTAATAAGTGATTGTGAAACGGGTTTGCTTTCCCTATAATGCATTTCTCAGAATAAAGTTATATATATTTACAAAAACGCATTAAAACATTTTGCTAAATTATAGAATTATAGTTTTAAAAGGTTTTTGCTGTGGTGGGTTTTACTTACACTGGCTTCTCTCTCCTCAGATGCTGAAAGCAATGTTCTGCTCAATTGCTTTTTATTATTGGCCGCTAAACATCTCTTAAAACGTTCGCTGCAAGTTCATGATCAAAGTTGCTATTTGTCACCATTGCTCCCTCTCACAATTTCACAGACTAACAGATTGTGTGAAACATGATGTTTTTTCAAAGACCTTTCCCATTGTAAAAATTCTTCCCGTTCAAAGAAAAAGCTTTGTAGGTTATAATAAAATCCCTTGAATGCTTATAAAACTCCACATAAAATCTAATACATGAAACACCGCTCTCTCTCTCTTTTACAGCGATGAACACTTACTAACCGGATTTGGTTTGGTTGTCGTTTTTTGTCCCCGAAGAGGTTTCAAAAGAACCCGAGGTTGTGTTTTTGTCGCTCTCGTGCTCTTTCTCTACATCTACAGCACTGCGGAGGACTTGAGAAGCGGACTCAGGCTTTCCAGAGCCTTTCTGCAAACAGTTATCTTCCAACCCACCATCTGGTCCGCTATGGGAACAGTCAAAAAAACGACCAAAACTTTGCGGAAAAACGTTGGGCTTTCCAATGCTGGAGTAAAAGCCAGTGCTGGAATGGTTACCCGGGTGGTGGTGATAGTGGTGGTGACTGTAGACATTTTCGTTCTTCATAAACATTTCTGTCATGGTGGCTGACGGCGGAAGGCAATCTCTGTCCTCCTCCGCAAAACAAGATGAATAGTTCCCTCTATGGTGCCACTTACCCGGCGGATTCAACTCGTTTGATAAATCCCTGACTGGCGGAACTTGCTTGAAGTTAGTGGAATAGGAATAAGTGATTTGCCGTGACTGGGCCTGTGGTAAAAACGAAGAAACAGCAGAAAATTCTGGGGCGTAATAGGTGCTGGGGAGGTAGACTTTTGAGGCGCAGCCCGCCCGCTCTCCAAACTCGGAAGTCCTTTGTTTACGAGACTGGGTGCAGAAGTTGCCTAGATTGAAAGAGTTAAACATTATTCCCTTCGGTTCTCCGTTGGATCAAAATGAATGCTTTGGATCCGAAAAGAAGAAAAATTTGGGAAGGCGAGATGACGCGCTATCCCACTAACTCGCCCTAAGACACGTGATCGAAAGTAGATATTCTCGTATATCAATTTGAAAACGTTGCATAAGTAGGAGTGGTTCACTCAAGGTACAGGCGGTTGAAATGACTGTTTGAAAGACGACGAGAACATGGAGACTTTTTTTTTCAGTACATAACATTTCAATCCAAGTATGTACTTGCGTAATACCATGGCATATTATACACATTTGCAGGTCAGTGTTACAAATAGTATTCAATGTATTCATTGAAAGGGATGTGCCTTGAGTGCATAAATGGAATTAGCTTTCTGACTGCCTTCCCTCAGTCATATTATTAAGAGTTAAATCTCCGTAATGCAATTGGATATATATATATATATTCCCTCAGTCATATTATCAAGAGTATATATATATATATATATATATAGATAGATAGATAGATAGATAGATAGATAGATAGATAGATAGATAGATCTGGAATCTAAGGGTGCAAAAATTTTTTTGCGTAATACCATGGCAGAGAGATAGATAGATAGATAGATAGATAGATAGATAGATAGATAGATAGATAGATAGATAGATAGATAGATAGATAGATAGATCTGGAATCTGAGGGTGCAAAAACATTTGGGTAATACCATGGCATATTATACACATTTGCAGGTCAGTGTTACAAATAGTATTCAATAACATTGTAAGGAATGTGCCTTGAGTGCATAAATGGAATTAGCTTTCTGACTGCCTTCCCTCAGTCATATTATCAAGAGTTAAATCTCCGTAATGCAATGGGATATATATATATATATATATATAGAGAGAGAGAGAGAGAGAGAGAGAGAGAGAGAGGGATAGATAGATAGATAGATAGATAGATAGATAGATAGATAGATAGATAGATAGATAGATAGATAGATAGATAGATAGGTCTGGACTCTGAGGGTGCAAAAAATTTTTGAGAAAATCGCCTTTAAAGTTGTCCAAATGAAGTTCTTAGCAATGCATATCCACTCACAAAAATAAATTTTTGTTATATTTACGGTAGGAAATTTACAAAATATCTTCATGGAATATGATCTTTACTTAATATCCTAATGATTTTTGGCATAAATGAAAAATCGATAATTTTGACCCATACAATGTCTTGTTGGCTATTGCTACAAGCCATGCGACTTATGACTTATGGTTTTGTGGTCCAGGGTCACAATTAATTAGTTCGAAGGTCTTGTTAATTTAGGGTTGGTATTTGGGTTGGTTAGGTTCTCAATCCTGGTCCTATATAGATCCACAGCACTGTCACCCTTATCTAACACCTGATTCAAATCATCAGCTCATTTGTAAAGAGCTTCATGAACTGTGTCAGAAAAAAAGAGACATGCAAAATATGCAGTGCTGTGGGTCCACAGGGAAATATGCATGAGAAGGCCATTGTAAAAGTCTTTCATTTACAAAAAGCAACTCTATTAGAAAGCTGACTACAAGATTTGTCTCTCTGTTTCATTGAGGCAACACCTTGTCACAATTTGTTATCACAAAACAAGCACTACACATGGCAGGCGTGTAAAATCATGGTATTGTCCCCTCTATAATAGTATAATTTTAATTGGATGATAGCCAGACTTTTCAACTTGCTTGCTTGAACTGTAAATAGTTTTAAGTATTAACCAGGGCTGTGCATAACCAAGATAACAAGGTCAAGAGTAAGTAAGCAGCAGCAATCACAACTTTTAAGAGCTGGAAGAGAGAGGAAGATATTTTGAAGAATGTGGGAAACTGAACAGTTCTGGGGCATCATTGACTTCCATAGCCCAAAGGGCACAAAGTTTCTTCAATATATCTTCCTTTGTGTTCAGCAGAACAAAGAAATTTATACAGGTTTGTAACAACTTGAGGGTTGTTGATGTAATGATGAGTAAATGATGACAGAATTTTCATTTTTGGGTGAACTATCCCTTTAAACATAATTTATTTATACAGCACATACGCATTTAAACTGGCGACAGACAAACAAACAAACAAATAAATGAAAATAAAAACAAATGCCAACAAAAAACAAATGCCAACAGTAGAAATATGCGCAAAACAACAACAAACATGCTGGGTTTTCATGTTTTATGGGGACATTCCATAGACATTTTTATTTCACTGTTTTTCCTGTTGCTGGAGGCACAATGGCAGTTCACATGTTGGATGTCTGGCTTATCAGACACTCGTGATTAAATTCGTTATTAGAAAAGCCTACACCAAGACCTGAACAGATCACGGGATACATAAAGAATACCCTACTATTTCTGCCTGAGTTTATGTATATGCTATTCTGAATCCTGCCTGCCATCTCAAAAATATGAAGCCTACTATTTGTGTGCCTCCAGGGACGGGATTGGGAAATAGAACAAGGTTCCGATGTGCTCACAATAGAATTTTACAGTTGAGAATTCAGAACCATTTTAAAATCTGAAAATAGGCAACATGGCAAGCTAATAAAATGTAGGAATAATTCCAGCATTGGAATAGGCTATGAGCTTATAATATTGTCTTCTTACAGTGTGGTAGTGAAATGCATGGTTGAGATGTATGTGGGGAATTCTGGGAGATTATTTATATCATTTGATAATTTCTCCCATGATTTTTGGTATGATTCGTAGGCTACTTCAACAATAAACCGAACACCATAAACTATAGGTGCACAGACAATTATTTTAATATTCTGTGTTTGTGTAACCAAGTCATCGATGACAGAGTCATCTCATTTAACGAAAGTGTTTTTTTTTGTTGTTGTTGTTGTTGCTTTTGATGAACGTCAAAGCCACTACAACATGCACTCCATTGACAACACAGTAGGTTGTTGTTAAATCATTGACAAGAGCAATTTTTCCCTGGAGTAACCATTTTGAGAACTCAGCAGCTGGAACGCGTCCATTTTAAATTTCATTGGTTTAATAATTATTAGATCACGCTTGTGGTATTTGTGTATTGTTAAAGTCACTTCTGATTCAGCCAGGCTAATCATGTACAAGTAGGCTAAATATACAATAGGTTGGTTTCGATCTTTTGCGTGGTAATGTTTTTGCAACAATATTTGTGCCACGTAAACTAAAAACTACTTGATATTGTTTTTGAAAGGTATCTCTGGCTCACCAAGGATAAATTTATGTGATCAAAAATACAGCAAAAAAGTGATATTGTGAAATATTATTTTCTATAATGTTAAAATGTAATATATTCATGTGACGTAAAGCTGATTTTTCAGCAGCCATAACTCTAGTCTACTTCTAGAAATGATTCTTATTATTCTTATTATTCTTATTATTAGTCTTTTTATTATTAATGTTGAAAACAGTTGTGCTGCTTAACATGTTTGTGGAAACCGTGATACATGTTTTAGGAATACTTTGACAACAATTTGGGTTGATTTTTATTATTATTATTATTATTATTATTTGTAGTTAATTTAAAAACAGAAAAGACGTGTGAAGCCGCCATTTAGGTCAACTTTACACTTACTTTATGAGACTGAACGCACACACAAACAAAAACTCGCAGAGCCAGTGAAACACAATATACGAAATATTTATTTTAATTTATGAAACTGATTGCATTCGTTGTAAGTCATTACAGAAACGGAAATGTAAAGAAACATGCTAAACGTTAGTGCAAAAGTTAAGTGATGAGCAATACATTTCAGAAACATAAACGTATGGTTTAAATGGGTGCAACTGGCGAACATTCAAATTAAATAGCCTAACAATAATTCTTTGGGCGTGAAATGCGCTTTATTCCTTTATTCCTTAGTATGTGCATTTCCTTAACGAGTCTTCATTTCCAACAGTATTCGGTTGCAGTAAGCCATGGCACCCCGTAGTCTCGCTTTATGATGTTTAATTTCCTCCTCTACTTCCTTCCGTTTTAAATTCAGAGAAAGAACAGTGCTGGTGTTTGAAGTTGCATTTCGAATCACTTCAGATATATTAGCTATATGTCCTGTTCTTATTGCAAAATAGTTTATTTCCTTCCAATATACCTCTAAAGCCATTTTCTTGTCACACTAAATTGTTGTAAGTTTAATTGTATCGTCTTCCTTCTCTACACTGACAAAACAAATCAAAAACCTGAGTCTAAACTCAACAGGACAGATCGTTCTTTAGGTTTTACCTAATAGTGGTGATTTTACTCATTTAAATGTCATAAACTTAAAAAGCTAAGTCGTAACCTTAATTTAAAATCCTCAAGATTATCAAATATAAATATTTTATTGATTAGTAAATGAGAAAACAGCAACTGAATCTTTTCCCAGGTAATCTAAAATGTGCTTTGTAACATTATTTAAGTCAGAAATTACATTTAATTTGATTAAATCAACCTGTCAAATTAAGTAAAAAAACATTGGTAACCTGCAAATAAACATTAGATAAACATAAATGTTGCGTGTACAGCGTGTTATCCAAGGAAGCTTGAGCCATGGTTTAATTCTTTCTCTCAGACTGAAAAAAATCTGTCACTTGAAGCCGACGATTCGCTTTATATTAGAAAAACAACGGCCAATGAAGAGATTAGTTAGAGGCGTGGGTTGACTTTAAAACATCTCTGTATTTCCACGTGAACATAATGCCCAGTCCTCCTATTAAAATAATATAGCCATGTTTACGTTCAGTAAAACCGTTTAATACGGACTGACAGACCTTTAATCACAGCGTCACACTGCAGATTACTCGTAATAAACCGCAGGAATCATTTTTTCCCCCTCGTGCTTTTACTGGACACGCCAAAGCGAGTGATAATGAGAGGAAATGAGACTAGAAGCATAAAAGATTATATCTCAGAAAGTCTCTTAAATTTCTTTCAGCGTATAATTAGCATGCCAAATACAAACATAAACTTGTGCTAGGCCTATAGCAGTACTAGTAGATCGTGTTGGAGCCGTAATCTTTTCTGTTTGGCACTGTTGTAGCCTGATCGCATGAAAATGCTTAGTACGCATTGTGTAATATCGTGCAATTTATACGCCAAAATGAGTTTTGACATGCATACAATACGCAGTTTTTCGCGTGCATATGATAGGCTACACACTTTATGGCGTATTATGCACTTACAAATTATAATGACAATGTACAAATTAATTGCATGCCTGTAACGATTTTGGCCGAAACAGTATCAAACAAACACCACACATTTTGGAAAGGTTTACGGAAAACTTACAAAAACAATGTAAAATTAGTCTTTTTTTCCCCTCAAGTTTGAAACGATTTTTAAAAAACGCATTTAATTTCTACTATAAGATTCACAATCACTGTAAAAAGTTGTAATCTTATTATCCTAAAGTTTAGTTTTGTTGGTGTAAGCTAATATATTTAGGTTGATAAGGTGACGTATACATAATATTTTTTACTGTAATATAATTAATTAAATTCGCAGGTTATTTAGCCTAATTAAATTTGCCTGCTGTTATTTTTGCCCTATGTTGCTATTGCAAAGACTGAGTGACAATGATGTTTCCTGATTTCTCTTACGTTTAATAAATGTAAAAAAAGAAACATTCTTGTATGTCTATTTTTATATATATATATATATATATATATATATATATATATATATATATATATTATTTATTTATCAAGAAGCTAAATTAAAATGTTTAGAAGGCATCTGCAATGTTTACTCATTTTCTCACACTGAAGCTCAGTGTCTTGCTAACCCTCCCACTGCCACATTCAAGGTCTGTGTCAACGCCACAGACAGACAGGCTGCTGTAAAGACGCCCGAGTCTGTCTCAAAGTCGAATCCGCGGGTGTCCTAAACGTTTATAATAAGGGCATTTATTGTGGAAAAACAAATGAGAGGTGTTATCATGCATGATGTCGTTCAAAAACGTTTTTACACTTGCACGCAGCTTTAACCTGCCTTAAGGCGGCAAAGCATCCTTTTTAAATAACCTCATAACAGGACATTGGGACATTGGGAGTGTACATAAAAAATAAATTAATTAATAAATAAAAACATGACGTGTTGGATATATTTTAGAGTGAAACGTAACTTAGAACGTGTTAAAAAACAAACTTCCAAAATGTTCATATTTCCGACTAAGTAAATTAGGCTATTGCACAAACCCTATAGATGCCACATGTATCAAGAACAAATCTTCCTTTTCAGTAGAAGCATATTTAGAAGCATATATCACTGCTAAAACTATAGATACAGTACTTATACGTGCTTGTTCTTTTTCTTTTGTATTAAACTGAATAATGTAAAATAATAAAAAAAAAAAAAAAAAAAAAAAAAAAAACGTTATGTCAGACAATAACAGAGAACAGAAAACAGTTATTAGGTATAATCACATTTACTGGAAAGTAACTGAACACTTACACTGATATCATTTAGCATATATTTGCACCGAGGTTAAACAAACCCGAGACAACAAGAAGACATTGCACTGATTATAAAACGCCATTACCCACAACAGTAGTATTATAGCCTACTATCCTGTACTCCCTTTTAACAAATAAACCATTAAGACAACTGCCAGCACTAAGAAAGTTGGCAGTGAATGTTCAAAAAACGAGCACTGTAAACATTGTTACATGCAAATCACAACAATAATACTTGCTAAAGCTTGACACCGTCCATGGTCTGCACTTTGGTCTGAACTACAAAGAAACGACAAAAAAAAAAAAAAAAAAAAAAATGCTTATTTGCATTAGCCTCAATACCGTCAGGAGGCTCTAATAATAATAAAGCCGCTTTGTCTCTTTACCCTGGCAATCTACAGTTAACAGATTTGACAAGCATTTTTTGAACATAACAGTTATGTTTGGGAGTGGGGATAGGGGTGCAGGATCATGCTTATATTGCACTTGAAAATTAAATATATAAATTTAGTCTTTTCTATTTTACGAATCAGCTATTTCGTACGAAATCGTACGATGTGATTATACGAAACGTACGATTTGTATAAAAAGAAAGCATGAAGCTGCATCTCTAAACTCACCCACAAACTTAACCCTCAGTGAGAGAATGTACCAGTGAGGTCGCACGAATAGATTTCACCAATTTGCAGAAACATAAAATAGTTAGAAAATGTCATATGAGACTGTGTTGAATGATTTGACACTTATAGCTTTGCTGTTAGTGTCCTTAACGTGTACGCCCGCTTGGTGAAGAGGACTTTTCCTTAAACCTAGACCATGTTACCGAAAAAATGAAAGCATTATTAATATTATATTATTAACACTGTTGTTGTGTAGTAAACCTTTCAAGATTCACGTCTGGTGCATGCACACGGCTGCAGGGTGTTGTGTAAGGACAGGCGTTACTGTGGTAAAACTGTTGTAGTTACTTAATGGTCAGTCAAGCTTCAATGAGAATTATCACGATCTCCTAGTACTGCGTATCTATAGCACGAGTATATTTTTGTATTTGGCGTGATATTTATACGCTGAAATTACCTTTTGCGTGCATATGGGTAGGGTTAGTGGAGTGGGGTAGGGGCTAAGCCAAAAGTGCGTATCATATGCACGCGAAAAGTGCGTATTATATGCACGCCGATGGTTATTTCTGCGTATAAATGGCACGCCAAAAACAGAAAATCGTGCTATTGATACGCACTTCTCTATGCATAATACATCCCAAATCAAATGAGTAACATCAAACAATCAGCAATCTATTGAGATATCCAGATGTTCAATGAATCATCTCAGTCAGGATAAGCTTCGCTCTAAAAATAATACAATGCCTGTTCCCGCATCAAGAGCCTTTTCTTCTTCATGCGACGATTCTGGAACCAGATTTTCACCTGTTGGTCCGTGAGATTTAGCTGGTCAGACAGTTCCCTCCTCCGCTGTCTAGTGATGAACTCATTGAGGATAAACTCACCCTCTAATTCGTTCAGTTGAAGTTTTGAATAGGGTTTACGCTTCTTTCGGGTGCGTGTGAGAATTGGGTACCACAGCGCACCTTAGAAACAAAAAAGAAGAAAATCCTGTAATGAGTTTTGTTCATGTTTGCTTAAAAGGCAAGCTATACGTACAAGCTACGAAATTAACTTAGGCTATTTGAAAGTGCACATTAATGCCCAAGAACTTGGAACTCTTCTTCTCATCTAGACATAAAGACAAAACTTTATAAAGACTCACCTCCGTTTAGGGCTGCAACACTTGCGTGGATGTCAGGGGATGTTAGTGAATGCGTGATGTCTGATGGGGTCTTGGCCCCCTCGTTAAGGATTGAAGAACCAGAATCTGATCCAAGTGACCGACACGATGGAGGATTTGGGATTAAATATTCGGCAGTTGTTAAGTAGTCATATTTGGAATAACTTCCTCTGTTGTCCACTCCGTTAACATTCTTCAGTCCGTTCTCTGCAGAAGTGGATACTGATGAGTTTTCCCGTGCTTTCTCGTTTGATTTAAGATTGGTGCTGTTATTGTCACCACCACAGCTGGTAGCGCGTGCACTCTCGCTATAAAAACATTTGTTGTCTTCCTGCAGAGGAATGTCGCATGATTGATTGTATGTGGAGTTTATGGAAACGGGGCCGCTAACATAAGATTGTGGGTATCCAGTGCATGGTTCCGATGGGTTCCAAGGCAAAGAGCAGACATTGTCCCTTCTTGAGAAGCAGAGGGTATGTCCTAAACCCGCTAGCGGTCCCCCCGACGCACGAACATTGGAGAGATAACATGCATCTCTTGTATGAATGTTAACGAATTGTCCAACAAACCCGGGATTAAGAAGATTATGCTCGCCCATTTTGGCGGGCCAGACTAAGAGTTTAAAGTTTATAGCAAATCAGACATTTAACATATAGGGGGACCAGGCTGCGCCCTATTGGCTGTATGTAGTGGTCACATGACACTGGTTGCAAGTGAGTTGCAGAAGGTGCCACCCACTGTGTTTCATGTCTGACAAAGTATTAACCTAGTTTTATTAGTTTTGTTATAGTTTTATTAGTTTAGTTTATTATACTGTAATGCCTTTTATACTGTTCCAAAAGAGGTGTTTTTTTTCACTCATACTGATATCCTGGCTTATATTACATGATTAAAACTATTTACAGATTTAGATGTACGTTTTTTAAGATGTAGGCCTATTATTTGTGATTTAAAATAATTTACAGATTTAGGTGTAATTTTTATCATTTATTATTTTGTCAGCAAAACAATCTCATTTCTTACATGAATTCAATGAGAGCATCAGGTGATTTGAAACGTTAAATGAAGTTATGTTGCGCTGCTTTATTTTAATATTTTAAAGCATAGATTAAAGCACACAAAGCAAACCAGGGTCAATGAAATGTTCTCATATTTACAGTACGGTAGGCCTATATTAAGAGTGTTGGGTAAGTTACTCTAAAAAACTAATTAATTACTAGCTACTAGTACATCTTCAACAGTGTAATTGGATTACTGTACTTATTACTCTCTCTAAAAAGTATTTAATTACTTATTACTTTCTGAATCCCTCAGTCTCAACCAGTTGAACAATACAAGACATGAAACTGCTCTTTTACAACACCGAATTCCGGAAACGTTTTTTTAAAATTTGAATAAAATGAAAACTAAAAGACTTTCAAATCACATGAGCCAATATTTTATTCACAATAGAACATAGATAACATAACAAATGTTTAAACTGAGAAATTTTACAATTTTATGCACAAAATGAGCTAATTTCAAATTTAATGCCTGCTACAGGTCTCAAAATAGTTGAGACGGGGGCATGTTTATCATGGTGTAGCATCTTCTCTTCTTTTCAAAACAGTGTGAAGACGTCTGGGCATCGAGGTTATGAGTTTCTGGAATTTTGGTGTTGAAATTTGGTCCCATTCTTTCCTGATATAGGTTTCCAGCTGCTGAATAGTTTGTGGTCGTATTTTTCTCTATAGGTGAAAGATCTGGACTGCAGGCATATGTTGCTCTAAAACCTTTATATACCTTTCAGCATTCATAGTGCCTTCCAAAACATGCAAGCTGCCCATACCGTATGCACTTATGCACTTCCATGCCATCAGAGATGCTGGCTTTTAAACTGAACGCTGATAACACACTGGAAGGTCTCCCTGCTCTTTAGCCTGGAGGACACAGCGTCCATGATTTCCAACAAGAATGTTAAATTTGGACTCGTCTGACCATAGAACACGTTTCCACTTTGAAACAGTCCATTTTAAATTAGCCTTGGCCCACAGGACACGACGACGCTTCTGGACCATGCTCACATATGGCTTCCTTTATGCATGATAGAGCTTTAGTTGGCATCTGCAGATGGCACGGCGGATTGTGTTTACCGTCAGTGGTTTCTGGAAGTATTCCTAGGCCCATTTAGTAATGTCATTGACACAATCATGCCAATGAGTGATGCAGTGTCGTCTGAGGGCCTGAAGACTACGGGCATCCAATAAAGGTCTTCGGCCTTGTCCCTTACGCAGAGATTTCTCCAGTTTCTCTGAATCTTTTGATGATGTTTATGCACTGTAGATGATGAGATTTGCAAAGCCTTTGCAATTTGACATTGAGGAACATTGTTTTTAAAGTATTCCACAATCTTTTTACACACTCTTTCACAGCTCTGCCCATCTTTACTTCTGAGAGACTCTGCCTCTCTAAGACATCCCTTTTATAGCTAATCATGTTACAGACCTGATATCAATTATCTTAATTAGTTGTTAGATGTTCTCCCAGCTGAATCTTTTCAAAATTTCTTGTTTTTTCAGCCATTTGTTGCCCCTGTGCCAACTTTTTTGAGACCTGTAGCAGGCATCAAATTTGAAATGAGCTCATTTAGTGGATAAAAATGTAAAACTTTCTCAGTTTAAACATTTGTTATGTTATCTATGTTCTATTGTGAATAAAATATTGGCTTGTGTGATTTGAAAGTCTTTTAGTTTTCAATATATTCAAATTTAAAAAACATCCCAACATTTAGGTTGTAATTTTAACTCAAGAGTTGTTTTGCGTGAGCTGGCTGTTATAGACAGTCATTTTATATAAGGCAGAGAGCGTCCCCCATTACTATGCCATCGTGCCATCTTCACCATTAAAGTGCGAAGCCCAGACATTAAATTGAGAGCAATAATTGCATAAGCAAATTACACAGAGGGAATTCGTATAACATCACCTTATCTCTGTAGTATGTATCCAATTCGTCATAAACAAATATACATTAAAAACACAGTGTTTCATGGAACTGTACAAATAAGTAGGAGTTTTATTTGTACTAATAAGTAGGGGTTACAAATAGGTGCACATTCAGGGTTTGTAAGACAAAGTATCTAATTTGATGCATAACTGTAAGAGTAAACCAGTAATGGCACACTCCATCTTCCTCCTCACGGTGTAATAGGCTAGTATAGTATTTCTCTCTTTGCCTGAAGCGTAAACATTTGAAAATAAATTCCATGACAACATTTACGCCTGAAATTAAATAGTTAACCAATTATGTGATAATTTATTCACCCTCATTTCGTTTCAAACCAACACGATCTCCTAGTACAGCGTATCTACAGCACGAGTTTAAGTTTGTATTTGGCGTGCTATTTATACGCTGAAATTACTTTTTGCGCGCATATGATACGCAATGGGTAGAACTAGTGGTGTGGAGGGTAGGGGCGTATTATATGTACGCCAAAAGTGCGTGTTATATGCACGTCAAATACGTGCGTATCATATCATGTCAATGGTAATTTCTGCGTATAAATAGCACGCCAAATACAAACAGAAAATCGTGCTGTTGACAAAAAAAAAAAAAAAAAAAAAAAAAAAAAAAAAAACATAATCCGTGAATCGAGCTTTTTTTATCCAAAACTTCTAATAAGCCACGATCGCTTATAGGCTTTTTGAATGGCACAGTTTGTGTGCTGCTCCCATGTCTTATGGGTTTGCAACTTGAGTACCAATGAGAATTATTAAATGCCTTCCCATAACATATTTTACAAAACTGTTTTTCTCTACAGCATCTTAACCAGTAGTTTATATGTTAACAAACATCTAATGGGCTGCCGCACCCGGTTCCCCTCTACAAAGCTTTGTTGTCCTTGAGCTTCCCACTGGCTCTGTGTCGGTTCAAGGTCACTGTCTAGTACATTTAAACAACAGTCTCTGAGTCCGTGGACTTGGAATTACACCAATGTCGCATTCCTTCTATGGCCTTCTCTAACACCGGAGTCGCCCTTATTTTAAAAACATGTAACGATGATCCATTCATAATTCTATTATCTAAACCACAAATTGTATAATGAAGCTAAATGTAAAGTTAATGCAATGATATAGATAATTTAATAGAACACTTTTCTAAAATATTACTCAAATTAACATCGATATTGAGACCATTTAAGACATTTTCTTTTTGTACGCGCGCGCGCGTGTGTGAAAGAGAGAGACATTGAGGGCAGAGACAGAAACTAACACCAACAAAACTGTAAGTATGAAATATTTAAGAATATTCAAAATATTTATGCTGTTAGAGTGAGAATAGGCCTATGACAGGGAAGTAGAGGTTATTTAATTGCAGAAACAAAAGGCCAAATAAGCAGTCTTTTAGAATGAGTATATCTGTTTTTCTTCTGAGTGTTTTAGTAAATTAAAATTATGAGTTACAAGCGACTTTTACTGATTATGTGTTGTGTGTGTGTGTGTATATATATATATATATATATATATATATATATATATATATATATATCTATATATATATATATATATATATATATGTATGTATGTATTACCCCCATCACCCTTCCTCCGCCCTCGCTCTTAACCTTTACATTTACACTCTTTCCCCACTAGAGGCAGTCATAGACCATATTCTAGGTGTTCTTTTCTAAATTGTGCATTGCGAATGGTCACTCAAAATAGCTCATAGGCCTATGTTAATTATCCACAAGAGACTGTTACTGTTACTGTTTACTGTTGACGGATAATTGTATTAGTATAAACAATTGTCATGCAATTATGAGGATATGTAGTCATGGTATAGGCCTAACCACAACTTCATAAAAAAAAAAGAAAAAAAAAGAAGTCATTTTGCAGCCTCGAGGCAAACGTGAAAAGAGCGCATAGTTTTAAATTAACCACATCGATGACATCTTAATGTTAGACATCAGAAGGCTACAATGGTCTACTTCTTGTCTGGCCAGCTAGTAGACCACACAGTCCACATTCTTGACCGGTTTAAAATAGTGGCACACAATTCTGTTTACATGCTGATGAGATCATAGAAGAAAAAGGGGATAAATATAGGCTAACTGTGTGTATAATAATGGCTGTTTGAATCTAAACGATCAATTATTAACCAATATTTTAGTCAACTTCCCTGATTTTAGCTATTTTAATATAATATAATATAATATAGGGGAGACCGGGTATGGTTGTACACCACCAAGAGAGTCGTAACACCACCAATTCCACCAATCAGGGATAAGCTAGGAGTCCTATGATCACTGCAGTGTTCACCCTCTTCCTCCCAGATCCCATATAAATGGTTGTCAAGCCTGGAAATAGGCACATGCAAATTTTATAAAGAAAAAACGGATTTTGAGCTAACCCACAACTTAGAAAAGTTTCTTTTTAATAATTTTACGGAATGCATAGACAATGAAAAAACGACAGACAGAGGCGTGTCTGCCAATGTGATGAGGTTTCAAAGAAGGGCAGGACAGTCAGATCAGTTGAGAAGAAAACATTGAAAGCCAGACCTCAGAAAACTTTTGTGTTGTTTGTATGGAGCCATTTTGCAACTAAAAGCCAAAGGAAGTGTGTGAAGCCTCTGGGCCCACCAAACCTGCACTTTATAGGGTTAACAACATTCATTTGTCACCATTGTGACTCTGATTGAGAACATTCACACAACTCACACACATTGACAGTGTTTTTTGTTAGACCTACATGTTTTTTACACAGGTACACTAGAGTCGAGTGTTCATTAAGCATAAATACCGTTAAGAAAGTTTCTTCTTTATAGACACTCCTGAGTCAAACTCACAGTGGATTTGAGTTATAGTCAGTCACAGAGAGAGGCATTGTTTTGGATTGTTCTTATGGATTGCTTCAATAAACCTATTTTTTGAAGCATTTTGGATAATGTGGCCTCTGTTTTTGCTTCTTTTGTTTAATTGTAACTTACCCCAGCATGTGTTACAACCTACCCTGGTAGTGGGGTAGATTTCTTACAAAGGCACACCATGTATTTGACATCAACTCATAATGGCTGTGATATTCTTGCACAGGTTTGCCTTTTGTAGTAAATAAATAACAATTTGAGCAATCTAGCTCAAATTATGTGAGTTACAGACATAATATAATATAATATAATATAACATATGTAAGCAATAAGGTACTCGAGGCTGTGCTGTATCATGAATAAGTCACGGCTGAAGGGCGTTGTTAGGCATGATGCAAAGCAGAGTGCCTGCAACCCCTTCAGCCGTGAGCGATTTCAGCAATAAATATGTTGTCCATGGGCTTTCGTATATCATGCATCAAGGCCCTGCCATGTCGTAACTTAAGGTTTGTTACATTTCAGTCAACCATAGTGCAGCATAAGATGACATAGGAAATAGACGTGGAAATAGGAAATAGACGATGACATAGGAAATAGACGTGTGCGAAAATTTGACCCAGGTTACTGCTTTGAACTTATTTTCTGCACATTATTTTCACTTATGTGCAGTTTTTTTAAATAAAATTCTGATTGATCTCCACTGTTAATAAGAGAGATACTACACTTACAATGAAATTGCATGACAATATTGGGGAACAAAAATGTTAAAATAAGAAAGGTATGTTTTTTTTTGTTGTTGTTGTTTTTTTTTTTTTTTTTGGCGTTCAGTACTTCACTATCAACAAAGTATTTATGTAAACACGTCTTAACAATTAATACGTTTCTATAAAACACAAGAACATTTTATGACATGTACTTGCTATAAAATGGAGCAAAAACGCTAGGGAGAAAAGTACACATTGCTGCAAAGCTGACAATTAACAATCAATTGATGACTTTACGTTTTGATGGACAGAACATTTTGATATAGGCCTACAATAATTACCATTCCAGTTGTTTTTGAAAGTCACAACCTTCTGTGATAGAACAAAAGCTACGCAAACAAGGCAAGAAATTTCAAATCTGACACACCATAGTCTTAAATTATAAATAGCAGTGATTAATTTAACAACAGCAGTCTTGTTTACACCATATTAATATCGAACGCAAAACCAACGAATCTGATAGGCTGATTGACAAGTGACGCATATGAATATTATGGGGTGTTCTTCAGTAAAAATGAACAATCATCAAACCTCCTAAGCATTCCAGAATATGTTAACTGATTCTTTAATATAAGATGAATTGATGTTGTGACTCCTCTCTGGAAACGTATCTATTACTGCATTGTAAGGCTACTGCAACTGTAATGCATGCCATCTTTTTTGCCATAATGTTCAGATGTTAGATCCGTTGAATGTCGAATGATTTTTTTTTTCTGCTTGAATGATGAAATTGTTCGCGCAAACAACTCGACGCTAATCAAATAACATGCATGACTTTGCTTGGCTTTGTTTTACACACGAACTTCTTTTCTTTGACACGGCGGTTCTGGAACCAGATGGTCACCTGGCGTTCGGAGAGATTGGTTATGGCGGAGATACGTCTTCTTTTGTCTTTGGTGATGAACTTGCTGGCTGCATACTCTTTCTCCAGCTCCTTCAATTGAATTTTAGTGTACGGTACCCTCTTCTTACGACCGCGACGATACCCATTGATCTCGGTCTGGTGTGGCACCACATCTGCAAAAATGGTGTAAGACGGGAAAAACAACTTTATTATAAACAACTAATTTTGCACTAACAGTCCAACCTTTTTAGAGTTAAGGGTTCAATGCATTTGTTGTCTGTGAGTCACCTAATCTATGATTTGATCGTCGTATACGAAAATTCGTTATTTTAGGCTAAATGATCCTTTTCAAACAGATTGGAAATGTTTACAGTGAGCTGATACAAACAAGCGATTTTTAAGTGAGGAATTCTAACTCCAACACTCATTTATACTGTAGGCTCAATGTCTAGTCTGAGACATTGGTGAATCCCGAAAGAAAGGCCTAAACCTGAATATCGTTACTCGCGATTTATTTTTTGTGTTGTCTAGGCCTACTACATATTCCACTGAATTATACAATTAGTTAACGAACTGTTATGGAACAATAGCACACATTAATGTGATTAACGCTAATTTTCAGTTTGTTCTTAAAGTAAATCCGCATACATATCTTTACATATCGGTCCTCAGTAAGCAAAATCTCCACTCTTCTCCACAATGGTACCACAGTATTTGCAACATTATTAATGAACATTAAAGAATATTAAACCGTATAAAGCACCCCTTTTCCATATCAAAACACACAAAATAGAACTTAGTTTACTCTCCACATTAAGTCCAAAGCTCTCTGGGAACTAGTTGTACCGTTGGTTTATATTCGCCCTACTTTTAATTTCATAAATATGACTTATGACTATGTCATAATTTCTACTTTATATAGTAAAAAATAATTATGATTTACCAAAGCATGATTTTTCCCTCTTATGTGGCGGAAATGGGCATCCATGGTGTTTTTCAGCCGTTTCCCTCCAAAATGACTCATAAAAAACTCTTATATTTTCTAGATGTTTTCTTTCTAGAAGATGAAATCCATTTAAATCCTTTATTACCGTTGGTTCATATTCGACCTACTTAATTTAATCTAGTAGATTGTAGACAGCAAAAGACTGTAGAAGCATGAAGGTATTACATTATTCTGAAGCAAAGAAACCAAGTTTAGAAGAGAACACGCAATTTTGTTATAGATCACAAATAATATTATTGAGTAAATCGGACAATCTGTTTGTATGAGTCATAAATAATGTTAATAGTAGGCCTATTTGTCAAGGCAGAATATAAGACGATATATTTAAAATGGTAACTTGTCCAAATATTGTACATTTGCAGACAAATTTGTTTTACTTTAACAATAACACGACCCAAATCAATCAATGCGGATTCATTGGACTGTTTTTTTTGTTTGTTTGTTTGTTTGTTTTTTTTAAAAATACAATATCCAAGTTTGAGTTGGGAAATATATATATATATATATATATATATATATATATATATATATATACACACATGTGTGTGTGTGTGTGTGTGTGTGTGTGTTTTCCCCCAACTCAAACTTGGATATATATCAGGCCTTTAGAGTCCTGGGCTGCGTTTTCCAAAGCCAATGTGGTCGCAAGTTCAATTTAACTCTATTGATGGAACTTGCGATCCTAGTTGGCTTTGGGAAACGCAGCCCAGGACACTAAAGGCCTGATATATATCCAAGTCAATAGAGTTAAATGGAACTTGCGACCACAGTTGGCTAACGATGCTTTTGGGAAACGAAGCCCTGATTGCTTATTTGCAATATTAATACAATATATATAGGCTATACTAGGCCTAATGTTTAAGTAAAATGCATCAAAAAAAAAAAAAAACTCTGAAGTTTAAATAAGCTACATTTTAAACTGACACCTGCCAATCAACGTCTCGGTTAAGAATTAATCTAAGAACTATCACGGAAAACCACTATCGGGTAATGAGGCCTCCATGAACATATTGATATTAAATATAAGATTGCGTGATGAAGTAAATTTCCAGAAAGTCACTACACTTCAACTCCAATACTGAAAGTATAAATTAGTATAATGTAGTTCAAACATGAGCACCAATGCCAAGCTTTATCATATTTGCTGATATTTCATTTTACCCGAACATTGTGAATTCCATAGGTGGTTAAAAAGTGTTTGTTCCTTAGAACAATATCGTTGCTCATCCCAGCCGTTCGACAGTGCCCACTGCTGATAACTGTCCATAGGAAATAAAGTTTCATGCCGTGACTCTGGGTGCGCGGTGATTCCTGGTACAAGCGGGACGTCCAAATAGCCGGAGACCGTCTTGTAAGAGCCGGCAAAGCTTGAGTAAATAGCAAATTCTTTGGATCTACTGGAAAGCTCTTCTGATGGTAGCACGCCGCTTGGTTCCAGGTATTTTTCTGGATTCTCTTGAGAGTACGAAAGACGACATCCATAATATGGACTCCCAAATGGGTATCCGTAGCTCAGTGGTGTGCCCGATGAGGTCTGGGGCGCAGGGCATTGCCGGCCGGCATCTTGTGCCGTGATATCCGGGTACACTGTACACTGGTGATTCGAGAGGTTGTGGCGCCCCAGTGCAGGGTGCGAGATAAAATCACTGTAACGAGAGGCAGGATAGCTCCCACTCAGTCCCTCCATGGTTTTGTTTTTATGAGAATTACTTTCATTCGAGTTTTTTTTTCTTCATTACACGTAAAACAACGTGTCCGCCCAGCGTCAATGCAGAATCAGCGAAATCGTCATTGGTTGTCGATGCTTTTTAAAACTAGACTGACACCTCACTTCCAAGCTAATTTTCTCCGTGCACGCATGCGCGTCGTTAAACCCTGTATCACTATTAACAATAACAGGTTATGCTACTGACATATGCTGTCAAGACGAAGCGAGTAAGGGAATTTCTTACAGGGGAAGATGCTCAATATCACTGACCACAAAACAGTCATCAAAAAAGAGAAAGTTCAATGGCTTGCAAATGTATATCAGGCAAAATGATGAATTTTTCAGAATTATTCCAAGAACAAATAAATGTTATCGCTTATTGGAAAGGTAATAGTGAAGCATTAAGATAAATCAGATAAATTAATCCTAAAGTTTTTGCAGACACCGAATGAAAACATTATAGGCCAATGCAAATATAGGCCTATTTGATATTTGTTTTGATATATTTAAATTTGATATTTGTTCGAAGAATCTTTTTTATTTTTCGTAGCACTGGCAAACAAGTGGCTAATTTGGAAATTTGGATTTGATAAGTTTTGTTAGTTTTTTGTTAGTTTTTATTTAAAACAAAAATAAACACAATGCATAAGAGTTTGTTGTACATACACAATAGTCATATCAGTTTTAAATAGTACAATTAAAAAAAGTGATTATCTGGAACAGGTGGGAAATAGTGTATTAGCTTGTAAACTGGGAAAAAAAGTAATAAAATGAAAAAGAATAGATGAGGATGTAAGAATGGTTCGTTTCATAAGGTGTTCATGTCAGCTTTTTTTTAACTAAAGAATAACTGTGAAATTCTGAGTTTAGAAATTCATAACCGGCCCTGTCTCTTCATACATACATACATGGGTCAAAGACATTTAGATGTCCGCATCAATAGAAATTTACAAAAGTGATATATACATAGAAAGCACATTAAATGCAAGTAAAACGTCTACTTTTAAGGTTTCAAATAAGTTTTGGGAGAATAAAATGTCAAAATGTGGGTGAAATAATGTTCCATTGTCATTTAGTGTAACACTTATATTTATGTAAAAATTGAAACAACATACTTATTCTGACCTGTACGTATTAAAATATATAAAAGAATAAGTGAGCATACTCAATTTTATTGCATTTTAAATGAGTAAAAAGTTCTTGCTGACAAATGGGCAAAACGTGGCAAGGTTTAGAAATGTAAAATTACAAGTAATTAGCATTTGGGGTAAAAGTTATTAGTCTTTAATATGGCATAAATATATTTTTTGTTGTAAATATCCCTGACAAGATTGTTACACTGAATGACATTTTAGTGAATGTCTTCTGTAAATCATGGTAAAAAAATGTATGATATTTAATTTTTGCTCAGAATAAAATAAATACATAAATAAATAAATAAAAATAATAATAATTAATAAACAGGACCCATTCTGATGTATTGAAAAACAACAACAACAATTCAAAGCTGTATTACACTTATTGTTTTGAGGCTTGAAAACCCTTTGTCGTCTTTGACCCATATACATGCATACATAGGCCTACATAAACACATTCATACATGCATACATACATTTCACTTCGTGTTGTAACATCTAAATTAATTGGTTTCACTCAATTCCAAAATACTATTTATGACGGAAACAATCTAGAACCACTAAAAGTTATAAAGTAAATCGAATGGACATTCACAATATTTTTCTAAGATTCTGGAAATCAAAATCAAGAATATGCAAACACTGCAACTCCTAATAATTAAGCAGAAGTAAAATAAAATAAAATAAAATAAAAATCTCATTTTGTTAGTACATGTTAATTGCACTTAACTTTAAATATTGAGTAACTTAACTCATATAATTCGATTAAAAGTAGGCCTATGGGTTACTGTGGTAGCGCAAGTAGCCTAAATAATGGCTAATCGTCCAAATGCCATCAGCTGCAAGGAAATCCAAGGTCAAGGTGGAAACGCAGACAAAGAGTCTCGTAACACGTCTAGACAGACAGGAATGAACTTCACACTTACATTGTCGAGTTCACGTGCATAATAAAGTTAGACTTTTTTCTGCAGACGCTTGCTTATTGTCCTCAATTGTTCCTTCCTATTGTTTAATTGTACACTACTATAATCATCACTAACTCTGCCAGAGGGACCTTTAATTGAAACTTTCCCATCGGCCAAAATATATTTAGACTTTAATGTATGCTGCCCTCAAAAGTTCTCGGAATTTCTAGAATTTGCCATGTTAAAAGTGTCCAAACAGGAATAATGTGTGAGGCAGCACTTTACATTGAATTTCAGTTCGTTTGGTCAACAACATTTGGTCAATGGTAATTTATAAATATACCATTATTCATTGATAATTCATGTTTGCTTATAATGCATCAACGAATGTAAAGTTAGCCTAAATATGTATGATTTTAAAATATGTAGAAATGATCAAATTAACTTAAAATGATATGAATATGTTATTCATTGATACATTATGTATCAACATTTTAAACCATATGAAAATATTGCTGGATACAGAGTTTTCATGCATTAATTCGCCCTGACATGGTAAAATAATTTTGCAGAATTTTAACAAGAATATAACAAGAAATATCACAAAAATATGCAGAAATATATCAAGTCCATATTAATATCATTGACGGTATAAAATCAATGACAACCCGATCTCACGACAAAAGGTATGTAGACTTTTTTTTACGAAGTTACAATTACGAATTTGAATGTAATGCGTACGAAAGCGTGATTTGCAATATAATCGACAATAAAATAAAACTAAGCATGAAGCAGTGTTCTTAATCTCTCTAAACGTGGGGCGGATAAATTAGTCATACAAAAAAAGTTCGAGTGAAATAATTCGCTGCAGAAACGTAAATAGTTACGAAATGTTATGAGACTTTTTTCCGCAAATTATCATGGTTAATTTTTGCGAATTCTCTCTTAAATTACAATATTTTAGTTAGACGTGAGATCGTTAAAATATTTTCCAAAATTAGCAACAAATAGGCTAATTAAATAAAATCACGCAAAAACTCAAAACAGCTAAATCATTATGTGATTAATGCTTGGTATAGTAAACAAGAAAACGGAAACTTACATATATGCCTTCAGAAAATTATATAGAGAAAGGTTAACTTAATCGTAGTTGTTCATTTGTGAATGAGACTCCTCCCTCCTTATAAGGTTATTGTATGTAAGATAGCTCATTTATAATTTTTGACCATCTTGATCAGTTCTTAAGCCTGTTCAGAAAATAGCGTTTGTTATTTAATTATCAGTTTGATGCAAATGATAGACAAATAAGGATCGTCTTATCTATATAAATATATCTTCTCTAAAATCTCTAAAGAGTCAACTGTAAGCATTCAGTCTATCACACTTCTTTAAAATCCTACGATGAGGCCAACTGGAAAAGTCGATGTTAGCTGATTTTTACACTAGCCTATCATTTGTGTGTTTCTATCTTCCATCCTAAAATCTGTACATCGATAATTCATATCTAGCCTATACAAACTGCTTTATGTATGCCTTTATAATTTAGGCTTACGTTATGGAAGCCATGCAAAGTGAAAAGTTTTCCGTAATGTTTCAGCAAAGGCTATAATATTTGCTCTAAGCATTCTATAATTATACAGGTTGTAGATGTTTAACTATATAATCACGATATAACCATTCTTTAAATTATATCATGAACTAAACAGCTACATTAGTCACTAAAACAGCCCTCCCCCTTTTGCTCAGACCACCATAAGGATGTCTGTAGCGTCCGCAGAATTCCAAGTTCAAGTTAAAAGGGATCTCTATAGGCCACACAATGGCCGTCGAGATAAAGCTGGATCTTTTTTTACTCACTAGGATCTTCAGAGGAAGGACTTAATAACAAAAAGGTCGTATAAGTTTCAGAACAGAATTTTGCTGGGGTGGTCTGCAATGATAAAGATTTACAAATTGCATTCATGGCTCAAAGGATTCATTTCATTAAAAATATTTCCATGGCAAATAACTGGCCAGAAACAAGCAGAATAGCAACTATTTTGCAACAAAACTTGCAATGGAAAAATTACACTAGAGGTTAAAAATTATTTTTTTAAAAGCCACGAGGATAAACTGAATACAAATTCACCACCAATTCGACAAAACGTAATACTTTCGTATATCATGAGAGTGTATTAGGATAAGAAAATGTTTCATCCTCGTAAAATACTGATCAATGATTTAATAACCTCTCTGTTACACTGACATTTAGCACCATGCACAAAAACTAGCCAACACAGAGAAAATAACACAAAATCATCACAAAGACAAAAAAAAAAAAAAAAAAAAAAAAAAAAATCAGCTCTTCGAAGTCATATTAAAAATACCATGTTCTGGTACACGTCTGGTACACGTCTGAACACATTATCTTTGATAAATATAGAAAATTAAACACATGATATGCAAGGCAATTCCTCTTAGGCCTATTTACTTGTTACTCATATCCAGCAAATCTCTAGCAGTTTAAAATAACAAATTTGTTTCAAGATTTAGTGTAATGAATGAAGCCTTACGAACAATTTTTTAATTTAGTTTTGAGCGCCATTTTTCTTGTTTCATCTAGTTTCACATATTAGAGAGGACATCTCATAATAGGCTATCTAATGAAACATAGCCTAAACATAATATCTAATGAAACATAAAGGCGCAATGATATTACGCAGCGTCTCTCACAAATGTCTCCATGGTTGCAAGGCACGCTCTCTGTGCAAGCAGGGGGTCACAGGCGTTGAGTAATATCATTGTTTCTGCTGCACCCATGGTACGGCAGCAAAGTTCCTTGATTATTACGCCGGATGAGAGTATAGTTCCTAGCCATATCAGCCTAGAAAATCGCAACTTTTCATTTTCCCTCGGTCTTAGTACACGATTTAACTACAGAAGAGTCAAGTTTTAAATAGGAAAAATATCGAAACTCTTTGGTCAATTTTGAGCGAGATGCTAACGGTCTAATCAGATTCAATGAACTATGCTAAGCTATGCTAAAAGTGGTACCGCCAGACCCGGAGATCGGCTGAATAGATTCGAAAACGGTAAAACTCAACTGTTTAACTCTAGGGGAGTTGGAAAATGAGCCTATTTTCATAAAAAGTGGAGTGTTCCTTTAAGTTTAGACATAAATGTTTTTTGAGTGTAGTAAATAAGGACATTTGGCCCTCACAAGTAGGTCTATAGATCTTATGTAGCCAGGCCCTTTTTCAGTTGAGTTCTGTCTTCCAGTTTGTATTTTCGCAGCATGAAGGTAAGATCTTACGGATTTGTGAATGAACCGCTCATTTAAAATATTCCCGGTCTACTGACATTTGTTATGACATCCAATGCTCATGACAGCTCTACAATAAGTAAATCCAGTTCACCAGCTAATTACTTTTTATGGAAGCTTGTTTCCACGATGAAATAAGACTGTCCTCCTCCAAAAAACGACCCTATAGCACCTTATTACTAACTGTATTTACGTTTTAAAGTCATGCGCCCTCTAGCTGGCGTAAAAATCTTAGGCTTGTTCGACTTGATGCAGCGCTGCACAGACCGATCGGTGGCTGACTTGAAGCAGTGCATGCCGGTAAGAAATTCTGTCCGACTTGAGACAGCGCTGCCGCTGACGCCATATGACTGTGACGTATGACTTCAAAGTACCGCAAGAGCGATTCGAGAGCAGCCACTTGAGTCAGCCAGTGCAGTTTCTCAAGAGGAGCTGCACAAGCTCTGATGACGACACAGCTGTTTTTTATTTTTTTTATTTTATTATTAAATGCTTGAAAAAAAAACAAAAAACAAAAAATATAGCTGCAAGCAGCAATTCGGGGTCAAGCCCCGAAGGCACAGCAAGCAGAGCAGCACAGCAAGCAGAACAGCACATCAAGCATAGCAGCACAGCAAGCAGAGAAACACAGCAAGCAGAACAGCACAGCAAGTAGAACAGCACATCAAGCATAGCAGCACAGCAAGCAGAGAAACAGCAAGCAGAACAGCACAGCAAGCATAACAGAGGAAAGGAAGAGGAAAAACAGCAGAACTGTTTGTTCAATTTCTGCTGTTTTTCCTCTTCCTTTCCTCTGTTATGCTTGCTGTGCTGTTCTGCTTGCTGTTTCTCTGCTGTTCAGAAGTACGGGTGAGAATGAACTCAAAATGAAGAGAACGTCAGATTAGAACGAACACAGCATGAATAAAAAACACTTGTTTCTAATCCAAGAAGAATAAAAATTAGTACAATGCTTACTTGGATAATAAAGGAATCAAAATAACACAACATTGTACAAAGTTGCCCCACACAGGATTCAAACCCACAATCATCCTGCTGCGCCACTGGGAAGACACATGTTCATACACTTGCCAAAGTTCAGTAGTTCATGTGAAAATGAACTCAAAATGAAGAATTTTTATAAAAATGCACCGCATGTTATATTTAATAACTTTAGTTTAGATCATTCACCAGCTCGTCATGCTGTAGTGCAATACGGAGCAAGAAGAGCAAAAATTACAGGTGAGAATGAACTCAGAATGTACATAAGTTTAAATGACAATGAACACAGCATGAATAAAAAAAAACAAAAAAAAACATGTATTTCTAATCCAAGAGTAATAAAGATCAGTACAAAGTTGACCCGGGTAATAAAGGAATCAAAACAGACAATTTCATAAAACTGCTCCACCCAGGATTCAAACCCACTGTCTTTGGGGAAGGTGCTTATCAGGTATCTGGCTTTACACATTGAGCTACTTGAAGATGCACGTTCACCAGGCTGCTGAAGAGAATTTTTAGTGAGAATGAATACACACACACACACAAAAGAAAAAACATTACATAGCATGTTAACCAGATTAGCATGCTAAGCTAACTTAATGCTAATGTAGCTTATGGTTTACCTGAAAGCTGAAGAGCCACATTAGAAAGAATGGCAACTGTTTAGCATGCTAAGCAATTAGCATGCTAAGCTAATTAACATAAGTCAACAAACACAAGCAAGGTCAAATTTGGAGATGAATATCTCGGGAACGGTAGCGAATATCAAAAATCCGTTCAATCATTTCTGTGCGGTTCGGTCCAAAGATCATCTGATCAATTTTTGGTCAAAATTGGACACAATATGAAGGAGGAATAGTGAAAAAATGGAATACTGTACTTTTCAAAATGGCCACTACTGTACTGGGTGGAGTCTTGATGTAAGATATTGAATGTGATAAGTATGAAGAGAGGAATCAGTTGTACTAAGATTCATTTTTCTGGAACAAAGGGTTCAAAAGTTATAAACTTTACAAAAGTGAATTTTTGAACTGTTGGTGGCGCTATAGAGTTGGTCCTAGGTACTCCAAAGTTGGTCAGATTACTTTTAATTACCATTACTATAAGTGTGCCAAATTTGATAATTTTCCTACTTATGGTTCATTGACTACTATTCGGGAAGAAGAAGAACAATGAATTTGTACATAAACACACTGCATGTTGTATTTAATAGCTTCAGATTAGATCTTTTTTAGGCGCAACACATTGAACAGATGCAACTTCTGCATCTTTTCCTGCCACAGTACCTCATGCAGTCTGGGCATGTATCACACTGAGTTTCGAACCCACAACGTTCGGGATCCGTGGTGTAACACATTGAGCTAATCAGTCATGCAAGTTCATCAGTCAGCTGAGCAGAGGTTTCAGTGTGAGAAAGAGTTCACAAGAAAAGTTCCTTAGCATGTTAACCAGATTAGTTTGCAAAGTTACTTAATGCCAACTAAGTTTTGGTTAACCTGATGGCTAAAGAGCCACATTAGAAAGAATGGCAATTGGGTAGCATGCTAAGCAATTACTGTGCTAAGCTAACTAGAATAAGACAACAAACACAAGCAAGGACACATTCAGAGATGAATATTTTGGGAACGGTAGCGAATATCAAAAATCCGTTCAGTCATTTCTGTGCGGCTCGGTCCAAAGATCATCTGAGCCGATTTTGGACAAAATTGGAAAAAATTTGTGGGAGGAGTAGCAAAAAGTTTTTCATTTATTTTAATATGGCAGACAGGTACATTTAAGGAAAATGACAAATGACACATCGTTGGAATCGGCATAAGCCAGGAAATAAAATGACATAAAGCATACAAACTTTGTACAATATTTAAAAAATAAATGTAAAAAATATTTGGACAATATTTTCAAAAGTTATAAGCGTTTTTGCAAAATTCCTTATATCTCTGGAACACTAGGTGGCGCTATGTTCAAACTTCTCAGGTACCTTCAGGACATTCTGATGATGATACATACCAATTTTTGTGAAGATATGTCAAATTGTTTAAAAGATATTGCAATTTATGACAAAATTCAAAATGGCGGACGTGTTTCATCCGATGTTGACAAAATCGGTATTTTCTGACAAACTGTTCAAAAGTTATTGGCCAAAATAGCCATTTTTCAGATCTCATGACCTGTAGGTGGCGCTGTTTCCAAATTTGGCATGGACTCTCAGATCATGGTCCTGATCAAGCATACCAATTTTTGTTTCGATTGCTCAAAGTTTGGCCGAGATACAGCCTCTAAACTTCGTGACATCATAACTTTTGAACAAAGATGAATAAAAAAAATTCTGTTCAGTCATTTCTGTGCGGCTCAGTCCAAAGATCATGTGATCAAACTTTGGACAAAATTGGACAAAATTTGAAGGAGGAGTACAGAAAAAAACTGAATACTGTACTTTTCAAAATGGCCGCTACTGTAATGGGCAGAGACTTAATGTAAGATGTGGAATAGCATCAGCATGAAGAGACGAATCAGATGTACTAAATTACATTTTCCTAGGACAAAGGGTTCAAAAGAATATTGAATTTTTCAACTGGTGGTGGCACTATAGAGTTGGTTCTAGAGACTCCAAATTTGGTCCAATTACTATTCATGACCATCTCTACAATTGTGCCAAATTTCATCATTTTCTCATGTTCCGTTGATAGGGCTGCCATAGACTACCATTCGGGAGGAAGAATAAATATAGCTGCAAGCAGCAATGCGGGGCCAAGCCCTAAAGGCACCGCAAGTAGAGCAACATAGCAAGCAGAGCAGCACAGCAAGCAGAGCAGCACATTAAGCATAGCAGCACACCAATCAGAAACACAACAAGCAGAACAGCACAGCAAGCAGAGCAACACAGCAAGCATTTCAAGCACTCAAATGTCTGAGTTGTAGCGCAATGCGGAGCAGGAAAAAAAAAAAAAGATGTAACAGCCAAGATTGTTACTGCTGTCACAGCCTTGCTGACTGAAGACTTGCTGAGCCCCAGGCCATCACCCACCATCTCCATAAAACTTCCCATAGCATATAAAGCAGTACAGCTATGAACTGCACTGCTGGACTTAAGGAATAATTTTATTGTGTGGCCCTCTGAAGGTGTGGTTTAACAACCAGCAGCAATTCAAGAATCTTGGTCCTTGGAAGCCAGAAGTTTCTTATGATGATGTTATCAGAGATATGCATTTATGTAGAATGCTTGACTTCTGCTTCACATTCTGTGATGAAGCTGCAGGATTGTTTATGAAGTCGCCATTGTTCAGCATTTGAAACTGTTTTTAATATGACATTATTTTGTCAGTGTTGTGTATTGACAAAATCTTCAGTTTTTTGATGGTTGTAGTGTATGTGAGGGTGGCTCACCAATACAAAATAAAGTTTGTATTCTAGTCCATAAATATGCTTCATGATCAACTTATTATTAGTCACACTATTCAGGTATTTAATCAGGGGTGACAGTTCATATGCATGCTTCAAATTCACTTACCAATTTCTTACATTTTTTTATTTTTTATTAGAACAGCATTTTGTATTTCTTCTATTCAACTTATGTAGACTTTTAACTTCTCTGTCGTTGAATCCCATGTACCACACAGCATCACCAGAGCCCCATTTACCAGACCCAGTCTGTTTCCACCTCCCATGACAAGGACAAGGGATTTGGGAAAAAAAAAAAAAAAAGGTTAAGCCTACACTCTTAAAGCTGCAGTCAGTAAGTTTTGCCTCTTTGTCGCCATCTCTGTTCGAAACCTGCAGTTGAAGTTATTTGCAGAATTATCATCTTTACGTGGGTTGTGCATCGCCATCTAAATGAATCTAATGTTTTGAGGAGAATGTGTGTCTGTCAGTCACACACCGGTGTGGATACTGTACAGGTACTTCGGAATCACAGATTGTAGTCTTGGAAGTATGACTAAAATAAGAATTTTCACCGGAAAATGTCATTTGAACAAGTAAGTAACATGTCTGCCACTTTTGTTCTGACCATCTGATAAAAAAAAGCATTACAATAAATCGCGCTACTAATGGTGATTAAATCTAACGATCGCTTAGCTCATATCACATCAAACCGTGCAAATTATTATTTTTTATACTTTGTTCTCAAATTGTTAATGTTAACAACATCAGCATTGCGTGACTGTGTATTTAGTGTTTATGAGCGTTACCTGTAGATTTCAATTCCTGTACAGTCTAATATCTTTGTCCATTTGTCATACCATAAAATCTGCCATCAAAATAAGTTTAATTATTGCAGCTGCTGTGAGAAAAGGCTATAAATGATCCGCCACCTGCAGCATCCTCACATGATATAGTCTACTAGCTGGGACTCCTTCTTTATGTAAACAGACGTGACGTAATGACGCAAAGACGAATGGCTGCATGCTCGAATTTCCCGCAGAAACCTACCAGTACCACCTGAATTAGAACACATTATTACAAGCTTACCGTTGTGAATCGGGTAAGGTAAGGAGATAGTTTTGAACACTGGCTGGCTATGTACTTGCTCAAAAATTGATTTTGGATAATTTTTAACCAAAAAAAGTTACGGACAGCACAGAATCTTTCCATCACACAAGAGATTCTTTATGGTGGCAAAAAAGTTTTTTGATTTTTGAAATGTTCTTCACACAAGAAAAACAAATTGGTTCCATTAAAGACTGTTTACTGAAAGGTTCTTT
This sequence comes from Mylopharyngodon piceus, assembly GCA_039654765.1. Lineage (NCBI taxonomy): Eukaryota > Metazoa > Chordata > Actinopteri > Cypriniformes > Xenocyprididae > Mylopharyngodon > Mylopharyngodon piceus. Next base: position 25,618,404 of record CM077452.1, on the reverse strand, counting down.
AACCATAACCATAAATCACTGTAAAAAAGTAAATCAGCATGCATATTTGGTGTGCCTTGCCTTCCAATACCTCAGGTCCCAGGATGGCCAAAACGTTTCCTTCCTTTGCCGTCAGAGGAGGAACAGAACAGGTACCACCACCAGTCTTTTTTGCTTCCCTTTTATGTGCTGCAGCCCTTCGCTTTGTGACACTTGCAAAGTCTCTCCACTTATTCCTTGCCTCTTTAGGGCTTTGCTTGTATCCAAAGCCAGCTGCATTTATTTTTTTTTTGTGTGTCATATCTGTCCAGTGCCTTGGAGTGTGGCGCTTGCACCATCAGCCAATGAACTGCTGTGATTCTATTCTATTCTTGAGACAATTGCCACACCTGAAGGGTGTTCCCACAGTGTCAGCTACTGATGCAGCGGGAAAAAAAAAAAAAAAAATTCTGTCTTTAGTTCAGACAGATAACATTATTAAAGCTCACAATCATCTGATGCTCAGCTGATAAAGATGTCAGACACTTGAGAGTTGTTCTTTTTAAGTACTCCATTCATCTCAGATCTCCACCTCTTGTGTTGCTCTTAGGAATTCCAGGCTGGCAGTCTGATTTGTTTTTGTGCTTTTTATACAAATGTGTTTTTGTACATCATTCTTGATTTAACTTAATTGTTTCTCTTCTTTGAAGTTGCTATACAATGATGTCTCTTATGAAAATAAAAAAAAATGACAGAAGTGGTCCTGACAGAACTTATTCCATGCTTATGTGTGCGACAGAAAGCTTTTGCAAGCACTTGTGTTGGGTGCCGAGGGCCATGGCATCATAAACATGCCAGTGGCATTACTCTGTGTTCGCATGCAGGTGTTCTTTTTTACACGGTAGTTCAAAAAGACTTTTATGACCTTGCACTGAGATAGAGAGAGCCAGTCTGTGAGATGAAGAGAAAACATATCCAGTCTACCCTTACGAAAAAGAAGTTTATTCCAGTGTGCTTTTAGTATACTTCTTTTAAACTAAAAATAAGAAAGTATACTTTCAGTCTATTTTTATATACTTCTCAGAAATATACTTTATGTACTTCTGAGAAATACTTAAAATTGCACTTAATCATACTTGACTTATACTGACAGATTTGGCCTATACTTGGACTCTTGGACTTTTGATCGAGATATACTTAAAAGTATATTTATAAAAGTATAGTATAAAAGTACATTGTGTGAAAATATTGATTTATAAAGAAAACAGATATATTCCTAATTCTGAGTATCTGAAATTTTGTGTTGGCTAATCCACTGGTAGTGTACATAGGAATTTGATTCAAATCTACTTCACTCTTTCCTCGCCATTGACTGAATTTTCAGGCTATACGGTAGGGGGCGCTGTTACGCATCTTCTGAAAGAGTACAGAATCTCCGGATCAAAATGCAGGAGAAGAAGCTGAAACAAGCGATATAAGATTACTCACGCAAATGTAAAATAAACAAATGTAAAAATCATCAAACATTAAACAACGTATAAATCAAAACTGCCTAACGTTACTGAATGAGGACTATGAAGCTTTGGGGGTGTTTATGGACTCGATCTACTCCACCTGTGTTTGATCATCGTACTGAATACCATCCGGACATAGTCTTTGACAAAAATGCAACTTTCTCAGCTTTTTGTTTAAAATGTTTCCTTTTTTAAAAAAAAAAACAAAAAAACCCACATTTAAGTGTTTTTAAAATGGAAAGAGTTAAAGTACAGTTAAAAGTATTTCAAGTATAAAAAATAATACCTAAATAGGAACATAGAAGTATACTTAAAGTGCAAAAATAATATATAAAAAGTAAACTATAAGTGTGATGTCATGTTACTCTGAATGTTTCTTTAGCTCGTGCCATCCAAGTAAAAGTCAAAATATAGCAGTATGTATTCAAATACAAGAAGCAGTTTATTGAATAAAATAAAACAAGGGTCTTTGTATATGTATGTGTATTTTCTTGGAGGATAAAGAGGCAGTGTTCCATATGGATGTCTAACAAACACAATCCTCTTAGTGTTCTTGGAAATGTAGGGCAATAAAAATAGTGATTTTGAAAAGTGACTTTATCATGCACGAAATGTCTTATAATGTCTCTAGACAGAAAATATGTTACATCTATGGTCTGGTAGTTAAGTTTGGTAAGTTTAAAGAGAGAACTCATTGTTTACAACTTGGCGACCATTCCAATTTTGATTTTATCAATGACAACAAGAGTTACTGCTGTTGTGAGTCAGAAGTCTGCAATCCACATCATTTTCTCTGTCTCTGTAACTTTCCCCACCCCCCTTTTATGTGAGACAAACTAACCCCACCAAGTATGCAGTAGCGCCACTTTACAGGCAAATAAAAAGAACAATAAAATTGTCTTGTTTTCCTCACCCATCCCCTACTTTTACCATAACTGTTCATTCATAAAACCCGCCTTCCCCCACCCTGCATTTACTCTTGTTGAGGGAAAGATTGTGACAGAGGCTCAAAACACTAGGTAAACCCATATTTTAACATGACACTGTGGTCATGAGCTTTGCTGGCAACAAGGCATGCACATCCAATTCTGTAGCAACCTAATTAAACCACAGTGAAGAACTTGACATTCTCAAAACAGTTTTTCATTTAGCTGCATGTAGAATCGTCACTTTTTACGCCATACAGCTCAGTTGCCTGTATAAAATGCCCGAGAAACTCCATTAAAAAGACATTTTATAGTTGTGGCTGTTGAGCTGTGCCCTTAGGTTTTTTTAAATTTATTTATTGCTGTGTTGCATGATTGGCTAGATGCTATTCTGCATGTGCAGACTGGCTTACACAATACACTTGTCTGTACTGTGGAGAATGCATGACTTCTGCATGATGACTAAACAATCTACAGAGATTCTGATCAGTCACACTATATTCCCATGACCTTCTGAAATTACAAGAATTATATATAGTTATGCTCCTTTGCTAAGCCCTAAAATGGTTGAACTTGTGAATTTTACAAGAAAATTAAATCAAAATAGCAAGCACTTTGTTGGTAGCTATGACATAATGCAGATGGAAAACAGAGTTTGGAGGCTCATGAAAGCCAGAATGCTGTAGGTGGCAGCAAAGACCCCAAAATCTCTATGAAAAATAGAGACATTTAATTCTAATTCTGAATGAACAGAATTACATTTCTAAATAGTGGAGAGCTGCATATAGAATAAAACAAGAAAAAAAAATATGCAAACAGTTTGGTTACAAATCTGGCTTCATGAAAATATGCAACCTATGTTGCAACAACATAACCACAACAACCATAATAATAGGTATATGACTAGAATCTTGACAAATGACAAAAGACAGTTTAAAATTCTCATTATAACTTAGAGATTATATAGTAGGGCAGAACATTTAATTATCATAATATTTACATTATATTTGAAAGACAATTCTCAGTTAAAGGCACACTATGTAAATTTTCACCACCAGAGGTCACATTTTCAAAACAATAACAAAGGCGAAGCTTGATGACGCTATGAAGGAGGGTGGAACTATGGAAGATGATGTTTTCACCATCCAGAGAAGTATGGAATTCACAAATCATGTTCACGGATGAGGTAATGAATTCATTTTTGTATTATCTGTACATTTGATCTCACTATTTTATGTCATCATGTTGAATTAGCTGCAAAGAACGTGAAACTTAATGCTATATTAGCCTGTTACTGATATGTGACTATTTGTTAAATGATTTGGTGGGTTGATGCTGCGCATTTTTACGTGTTTAAAACAATCGTACTAAAAGTAAATTTGAACAAACCCACAGTATTTGCAAGTAATGGCTAAATATTTTTGTGAAACACATACTGTATTTAATTTCACAGCCATAACCCACAGAATTATGTAATTATGAACACTTGATAGTTTTTCAATTGAATCTACCTATGCATTATCAGTTGTCATGTCATGTCTGTATCTTGCATTGTTTATATGTGCTATTATTGACATTCATATCGATTCAAATCATCTGTACATGACTATTACTTGTACAATAAATAATATATTTATATATTTGTTTACCTGTCTATTAAAACATGCGAGAGCGGAGTCTCTGTCAAGTCCAAGGTTGTCGCAAAGCTCTCTCCATCTCAAAAACGCCACACCAATATTGATCCTTGTTTTATTTCTTCATATTGTTCAATTGTTCATTTTATACTTGATACTTATACCAGACCACTTTTTTTTTTTTTTTCTTGTGGTGGGGTGGGGGTGATTTTCTGAACCCAAAACGGATTTGGGTTTGTGGTTGGATAATAGTTGGAAACTGTGGATAGTGGTTGGAAAAAACAGCAATTCGTACGTATTTTACAAGGTGGCTAATTCGTATGAATTCGTATGACCTTACTCGTACGATTTCATAAGTTTTTTGCTAAATCGTACATATTTTACGAGTTGCCAAACTCGTTTGAATTCTTACGAATAACCTACCCCTAAACCTACCCGTCACTGGGGTTTATACAAATCGTATGAATTCCTACGAGTGAGGTCATCCGAATTCGTACGAGTGAGGTCATTCAAATTTGTACAAATTAGCCATCTTGTAAAATACGTCCGAATTGGTCATGAGTAGGGATGCAAAGGGGCGGAAAGTTTCCGGTAAATTTCCAGAAACTTTCCGGAAACTTTCCACGGGAACTTAACCTGGGGAATTTTGGAAATATTCCAATTTGGAAACTTAACAGGAATTTATGGGAATTTACGGGAATTTATGAGAATTTATGGGAATTAATTGGAAATTTTGGGAAATTTATATAAATTTATAATATTTATATAAAATGTATCATATAAAAACATAAATATAAACATTTTGTTTGGTCATAACATTAAATAACAGTTATTTATTTTTCGCATTCAATTAATTCTAATTTAGTAAATATGTAAAATAAATATATTTTTATTACAGCAATTGTTATGTGTTATTTATTTCAGTGTCACATGATCCTTCAGAAATCATTCTAATATGATGATTTGATACTCAGTTATTATCAATGTTGGAAACAGTTGTGCTGCTTAATATTTTTTTGGAACCTGTCATACTTTTTTCAGGATTCATTGATGAATAAAAAGTTAAAAAAAAACATAATTTATTCAAAATAGAAATCTTTTCTAACAATATCACTTTAATATCACTTTTTATCAATTTCACACATCCTTGCTGAATAAAAGTATTAATTTCTTTCAAAAAAAGAAAGAAAAAAATTACTGACCCCAAAATTTTGAACGGTAGTGTATACTGTTACAAAAGATTTCTATTTTAAATAAATGCTGTTCTTTAAATTTTTATTCATCAAAAATCCTGAAAAAAGTATCACAGGTTATTAAGCAGCACAACTGTTTCCAACATTGATAATTGAGTATCAAATTAGCATATTAGAATGATTTCTGAAGGATCATGTGACACTGAAGACTGGAGTAATGATGCTGAAAATTCAGCTTTGCATCACAGAAATAAATTATATTTTAATGTATATTAAAATAGAAAACCATTATTTTAAATTGTAGTTATATTTCACAATACTACTGTTTTTTCTGTATTTTTGATCAAATGTGCATGTTATGGACTGGGGGAATGCACAGTGCATGCAGGAGGTGTGGCCTTAATAGCCCTGCAGTAAGTAGTGTGCTGTGTGAATGTGATTGAGGAATGTGCAAGGTAAAAAATCAACTGAAATTGCATTAAATCTGGTTGTTTTAACCAAAATTATGCTGCAAGATGTTTTTTTTCAACTACATTTAAGTACCCTGTTATAGGGTAACCTTTGCGAATTCCCGGTTTATTCCCATTAATTCCCATATATTCCCGTTAATTCCCATGGAAAGTTTCCAGCTTTGAAAATTCCGGGAATTTTGCAACCCTAGTCGTGAGATAGCGTTGCTAATTCTAAACTTTGAAGAACAATGACAAGCTATTTGCTAAAATAGCAGTATGAAGACTAAATGATTAGGGGCTGTTTACATGACACCTTTTTCAACTAAAACTGAAAAAATTAATGCATTTTGGCAGTTCATTTACACAACAACAGCGTTTTGGGGGCCTGAAAACGCAAACTTTTGAAAATGGGTTTCAAAGTGCAAGTTTTTGAAGACAAAACCAATATTGTCTCCTTGTAAACTACAAAAACACAAATTTGTGAAAACAGTGTCGCCATGCACATGCGTATTATGTGTTCATTTTACAGGAGCGTAGTCTTTCTTTACAAAGTGACAATGCCAACTACTGGCCTGGCAGCAGAATACAGCATTTATTCATTTTCGCTAATCCTTGTGAATTGTTTTGACAATGCTGTCGTCTGTACACGAAAAGCGCAAAAGAAAAACTTTTCAGTTTTTAGTAGCTACACTGTTGTCATGTAACATACCCTTAGACACTCTCAAGTGTTGTACAGTAAAACTGTACAAAATAACGACTCTTTCTCCTCTACTTTTCTGTTTCTCAATTTCTCTTCTTTCAATGCTCCCTCTCTTTCTCGATCTCTCTTTTTGCACTTGTCCATAATTAATATTCTAGTGCCGTACTACTGCAGTACGGGTGTAATTTACCTAAAATGCTGCTTTTTTTATTGTCTATTTCTCCTTAATCAGAGCAGCAAAAAAGGCAATTGATGGCTGATGGCACCACTGACTGTGCAGCATTTTTATGGCAAGATTTACAGCCGATCTGCTGCAAAGACCACTTTATGGCTCATGCTCACCAAAAATGCTTATTTCCATAGAAGGATTAAACACAAGGGTAAAGCAAAGAGGTGTATGTAAGAGCGAAGGTCTACATTTCACATACATTTACTCCAGTAGCACATGTTTAGATGAATATGTAAATATGTGCTGTGCGCTTTCCTCTTAACAACAAAATAAACATACAACAAAAAGCAGTGAGAAAACAGCAGTTAAGAAAACATCTGATCATAGTAATGTGGATGTGTTTGCAATTCGGCACTCCAGTCAAGTCATGTCATGTTTTTTTATATAGCACTTTATACAATAGATTGCTTTAAAGGAAGAAGCTTTGCAGTATTAAACATGAAAATAACTGTCTATTTAAATTAGAATTACTACTTCAATTTCTAAAGCAGCTCTCCAGTGTGTCTTTAATAAAGAATTGGTGTGGCCTGAGAAAAAAAAAAAACTAAAAGATAAACTGAGGGTGAAATTTTTGACAAGAATCCCAAGAATCCCCTCAAAACAACAACAACAACAACAACAAAACAAACAAACAGGGAATTTGGTCATATGGACAATCAAAAACTATTCCCTTTTCCTCACTATTTCTCATTCCCTTTTGGCCCACCAAGCATACAGCTGTCATTAATTTTGTGGAATTACATGAAACCCATTCTTTATGTGGCTTGCAGCCCAGTGACAGTTATATGACAGGGACTGATGCACTAGCAGATGCTGCAGCTTGGCTTTGCATACTAACTACCTCCATCCCTCCTTCTAACCCATCTTTCACTCTTCATCATTTTAGTTTCATCCTTACAGTTTCATTCTTGTCAGATAGGGAAAGTTCCTTTCTACTGTTCTTACAACATTTTCACCAATTCATCATTATGGCATTCATCAAAGACATTGTCACTCACACACTGTGTTAAAGATATATGTGCGTGGATGCACTGGCTTGCCAACATCTAATCCTCAACCTCGATCAGAAGGTCTAGAGGGAAAAGTTCAAGACAGCTTCTGTTCTCAAGCATTGATTTATTCCAATAATCCAGCAGTTTGGTTTTGATACAGTTTTGTGTGGTTTCATCGGAAATTGCATCGTGGTTTTTGAAATAAAATAACAATAAATTAAATACACTTCTCAAATATCAAGTACAATGCTTGCAAATATATCACAATATATAAAACAATACTAAAATGAGAATTGAGGCATACAGACTGAAATTACACTAATGCCCACTAGGCGGAGCTCTTGCTCCACTAATAGAACAAACGCAACGACGTGATATCGTGCTGAACACAATCAAATAAGTCTATTAGTTATACATATCGTAAATAACACAATCAAACTGTACTATTAATATAATAACAGCACAAATATTCCAGCAATCCATTTCAGCATCATTAATATATTTGCAGTAAACACCGAACTTTATCACGTATTTGTCCGTCTGTTAATCTAAACTCTCTTCTTAGCACGTGCATAAATATCACAGCAAAACAACAATATTGAATATGCATACAAAAGTCTATATATATACATACACATTCACATGGCAATGTATATTAATGTAAACTTATGTTGTCAAGAACGCACACACATCAAAACAATCTATGATCTGTCTCGTTGCAGCAGCAGAACAGTCTTTGAACTGAACTTGTTTGTGCATGTCCCTGACTCCACCCTCATGTGATATCACAAACTAATTCAAAATAAGAGTTCAACAGGAATTTTATACAGCCACCTCTAATTTGTACAGCAAATTAGAAATAAAATAAAGATCCCTGTTCTCTGAAGTTAGGAACCATTGGTATCAGTGGGCATCTCTGGTCGAACAATTAGTTTAGAAACAGGGCGACAGTAGACACGATTTCCAATAGTTACATCCGCCATTCTAATTGTTCCATCACTGCTGGGAACAACTTGGTTTACTCGTGGCAGTTGAGAGTCCACAACCATAACTACTTGTCCCACTGATAGATTTGGTGTAGATTTTTGCCATTTGCACGGGGTTGTAGACTTGGCAAGTAGTTCTGAATGAACTGTTTCCAGAACTGGTCAGCTATGACTTGGCTATGTCGCCATTTTCTCTTTCCGAGCAATTCTCTTGTGCCATAAACCACTTGAGGGAGAGAGGCATCCCGCCGCTCCATCAGCAAGAGATTTGGAGTAACTGGGTCTATGTCAGATATTTCCTGCATTCTCTGCACTAGTGTTATAGTGATATTTCTTTATGGCTTGTCTGCCTTGGATAATCCAGTAAGTTCTTCACAACTCTGTGAAGACACGCTCAGGACCTGGATGAAGTAGTCTGTTGTCATAGTCTTGGATGATGAGTTTAGTGATGGGGTGATCAGGTGCTAATACAATAGGATGCAAGGTATCAACATCAAGTTTCTCAGCTTTGCGAAGGCGACCTCCTACCCGAATTACTCCCAAGGTTTGATCATATTCAGGTGACAGAGTACTTAACCTACTGCTAGCACATATGACCTTGCCATTCTGAAGTGCATGGACTTCATCAGGGAAACTATCCTGCTGGGCTTGTCTCAGAAGAAGCAGTTCAGTATCAATGCGTTGTGAAGCTGACATTGGGGGTGCTACTGCCCTATGTACAGACTGGTAGGTAGCTTGAACCAAGTCTGTCCATGTTGTGTGCTGCTCTGGATTTGGTATGGAGGAGTGAAGGACAGCAACATGAGCACAGAAAAATGACTTTCTTAGCTCATTCTCATCAGTTGAGGATAAGGTAGGTGGTGTGGGCCAGTTTTCTGGTGACTGTTGGAAGAATTAAGGGCCCTGATTCCACTGACATACCTGAGAGAGTTCATAGAGAGATTTCCCTCTTGTAATATCATCAGCAGGGTTTAGATCTGACGCCACATATCTCCAGTTCTCTGAACTGGTCAACTCCTGTATTTCGGCAATCCGTGTGCCAACTGTTAGGGTTGTGTTGGTTTGTGTGTTTTGGTCTTTGTTGCAGGTCATGTGATTGGGGCATGACTTGAGTACACCTGTTCCTCATCATGGGTCTTATTTAAACATGGTGCGGGAGTTCGTCGAGGCGGCTGCTCAGCTCTTAGTTGGGAGCAGTTTGCCAGGACCGTGCTCTAATGTTGTGTTACTTTGTGTTTTGCTTTACATCCATTCATTTGCACTGACCACATTTCATTTGATGCATCCATTTACGCGCAGTTCATACTGATTGACTCTACTGATACTGACTTTTTGATTATGTTATTCTGGTTAATAAATATTATGTTTGAAGTTATTCTGCCTTGTCGTCTCCCTTAATGTTACATCTTTGAGCCAGGTGTAACACAACAAACACCTTGTAATGACAGGATTCAGATTTGATCCAAGTGATAACTGTGGTGGAGTCTGCCCAGAGAATAATGTTATGAATGGGTAGGGTAATTTCAGTTAAGAGGAGTTTAGCCAGTTGGGCTCCGGTAAGGGCGCCACACAATTCCAGTCGGGGCATTGATAGTTGCTTTTTGGGTGCAACACGGGTTCTAGCCATAACAAATGTGGTATGAATCCTTCCCTCTTTGTCTTGTAGATGCAGATATGCCACTGAACCTTAAACCCTCTCAGAGGCATCACAGAATACATGCAACTCGATCTTGTCATTGTCAGGTTCTGGACAGACTGGCATCCCTATCATGGGAAGATACTGCAGTTCATTGGTCCACTCTTGCCATTTGTCAAGCATTTCCTTTTCAATGCAGTCATCCCAGCCTCTTTCGTTTATCCAAAGAGCTTGAACAAGGATTTTAGCCCGGGCGGTATAAGGCAAAATATAACCAAGAGGGTCATATTGAGAGGCTAGCACTCTACAAATATTGCGCATGGTGGGCTCCTCTGTGGATAGTGGGCGGTTTCGATAGCCAAGCTTGTCGGAAGGGTAGTGCCAAGAGAGCCCGAGTGTAGACTCTTGTGGGTCTGGATTGTTTACAGTCAACCATACCTCACAGCTTTCCGACCGTGCTTCAGTTGGTAGATGAGCAATTACCTCTGGGTAGTTACTGGCCCATTGTCTTATTTCAAACCCCCCAGCAGATAGCAATGCTCTCATGTTGTCTATGAGCTGTTTGGCCTCATCGGTTGTGGGAAGGGACTGCAAACAGTTATCCACATAGAAGGATTTCAATACAGAGTCTACTACCTCTTTATTGCCTTCACGATGGTCCATGACATGACGCTGGAGGGCGTAGATGGCACATCATGGACTGCATGTGGTCCCAAATGGAAGAACATGGCACTCATAGATGTCAGGATTTCTCTCCTTTTCCAGATCTCTCCACAAGCAGCGCAGCAAAGGCTGATCTTCTGGAAGGAGGCGAACTTTGTGAAACATTGAACGAATGTCCCCACTGATGGCCACGGGATATTGTCTGAATCTGAGAAGAACTCCCAGCAATGATGGTCCCAATGTAGGTCCTGGGAGTAACTGATCATTCGGTCAAGCTTGGTGGAACTGATAAGAACAGTTGAACACAACCCTGACTTTGTTGTTGTGATGCACAAGGTGGTGGGGAATAAACCATGACTCATCTGTATCTTTAGCCTCTTCAGGAGTGAGTTTTGTTGCATACCCTGCCTGCTCCAGTTTGTGTATTTCTTTCTTGTAGACTTCTGCAAGCTCTGAATTTCGATTCAAACAGCGCTCAGTGGCTCTTAGAAGAGCCATGACTGATTCTGGACCTGCATGCAAGACCTCTGCATTCCCTTTGTGAAGAAGAGGAGTTGCATAGCGAGGGACTCCATCCACTTCTACTCTCTTCGTTTTTGCTTCCAGCATTTGAAGAGCATCTCTGTCCTGCTTGGATCGTGTAATGTCTTTCACAGGCTGAAAGGGAAGTATGTCTATTTGCCATAACTTTTCAACATGATGAGACAGATCTTGTGTGGGAGAGCGGAACAGTGAGATGTTCAGACAAGTAGTCTCCAATGGCTGGTCAAGGAATGTAGTTGGATCCTGGATGGTCCAGCCCAAACTTGTACTAACTGCAACAGGACTACCCAATGGACCCATAAGTACTGGAGCTATCGGTGTGATGAGATGTGGGTAATCAGAACCGATAAGGAGCATGGGCTGTACCTCTTTGAAAGGAATAATGGGAACGTCTCTCAGATGTGCAAACTTGTGCTTTAAAATGTCCACAGGGCAGGATTGCTTGGCAATGTTCAGCTCTTGTGCTGTAAAGGCAGTGTGTATCTTGTGACGAATGTTCAGATTCACAGAGGCAGACACTTCAAATGATACTGATGCACCCTGGATCTCTACTACCTCTTGTCTAATTGTCCTGAGGGCAAGCGATTCATCTGTCTTCTCCAGATCAAAGTAATGCACTGCTGTGGGGAGAATTATGGTCCTTTCAGACCCATCATCTAGAATGGCAAATGTGTCCAATGTTCTCCCTTTGCTATGGAGTCTGACCTGAACAACTTTCAACATGACTCTACCAGAGTGAGTTACCTGATCAAGGTAAACTGTGCGGGGTACTGTATTCACAGCAAGGATGCTCTTGTTGATGTTGGATGCGGTTTCATGAAGAATTGACAAGTGTTGTTCACCACAATTGGGACATGGCTTTTTCAGGGTGCAGTTTGCAGGCTAATGACCTCTACCACATTTCCAGCATCTGTTGTTGTCCTTTATCCATGCTGTTATTTGTGCAACGTTTAGTTTCCCAAATTCAGGACAAGAGTTGAGGTAATGCTGTTGGCATTTGCAGAAGGGGCAGTACGGCTTAAAGCTTTCCCGTTTTTTGGCTTTTGTCCGCTCTTTCTTTGTCTGGAAAGACGAGGTAGATGAGGCGAAGGGCTTTTCTGTTGCATGATCTATGCCATAGTAGATTGTGGACTGTATCTTTGGTGGCTTCAGGGTTTTCTGTTCTCTATTCTCAGAGCGAGATCTATCTGAACTGTAGAGATCAGCTGCTCTCCTTGATATCTGAAGCGCTTGTGATTTTCTCTCAAGCCACTCTGCAAACTCAGGAAGAGTGTAGGTTCTATCAGTCCCATTCTGGATAATGCCCTTGTTTATGCAGTATTCAACAAAGCTATCTCTATGAGAGGACGGAAGCTTAGTGAGCAACCTGTCGACATGGGAACCACACATAAGCTCCGTCTTGGAAGATCCCTCCAATGTATTAAGGAGGCCAACAAGAGTACTAACTGATAATGCAAAGTCCTCAAAACCTTGAGCATCCCCTGGTTTCAGTGGAGGTGTGCGGAGAATGTTGCCGATTTCTCCCTGTACCAGTTGTCGGGGCTGCCCATAGCGCTGCTGCAAAGCTTGCATGGCTCTGGTATAAGGCATGGGGTCATACATGTATCTCTTAGCTATTTGAAAGGCAGCTGGTAATTTGAGATGATCAAGTAACACTTGGAATTTATAGCTCTCCGTCAAATGGAGATGTGGGCCCAGGATGCCATCAAGTCCCTTTTTTAACAGAGCAAAATCACTCTCCTTCCCCGTGGTGAAATGAATGAGCTTAGGCTTAGATATTCCATAAGAGGAAGCGATAGCCATCTCTACCATGCTTGGAACTTGAACTGGTTGTACAGTAGAAGGGAATGGTGCAGAATATGACTGTGGCTGAGGTATTGTGTCTAGGAGTCTGGTAGGTCTATAGCCCTGTTGGTATGGATCTGAATAACTTACAGATTGCAGTGGGGGAGGTTTTGAGTACTGAGACATCAAAGGCTGTGCTGGAGCAAATGCTGGTAATGACTGTGTGAACTGTGGTTGTACGTAATTGGGATTCACAGTGTTGCTCTGCACAGGTGTCATCGGAGGTGCATAAACTGGCGGTTTGCTAGGTACAGTTCGGTACACTGTAGACGTAAATGATGTCATTGGAGGTACACGTTGTTGTGCAAAGGATGGGACTTGTGGCTGAAATGTCTGCTGACGATCACCAGTCTGTTGATAAACATATGGCTGATGTATCATGCCTGCTGGAGCAGACTCTGGATGCGGCTCATGTCGTGCTACATGACGCTGTGTAACAGGGACAGATGCTGGACAAGACAAGGGCTGTTGAGCCTGAGGTAATAATCCTGGTGGCAGCTGGACTGGAGGCTGACTGTGTCGCTGAGGTAATACTGTGGTTGATGAATGTGCAGGTATCATTTGAGAAGAGTACTTTGCTACTTCAATGTTATCAGGGCTTTGTGAACCTGGTCTTGTGTCTGCATAAAGAAGAGGCAAGCTGGCACTACGTTACTTGATGGACTGCTGTTGACTGCTAAGTGAGGGACTGACCTTTGATGTCCAGCACCTGCGTCATGGGAGTAGTCCTGATGCATGCGTGGTGAACCTTTGCCTTGCTCGAGAGACATTTGTAATGTGCTTTGTAGTTCCCCGATTTGCTCTTGAACATTCCATACACACTCCTCCACTCTACGTAACCTTGTAGTCTCAGTGTACTGCTCAGTCCAACGTCTATCAGGAGTAGAAGTTCTATAGTCCACATCTGGAGCAGAAACAGTCTCACTAATATGCATATGCTGTAAATCCTCTTGCAAAGAGGGTGGAACGAGCTGCCGTGGTTGGGAAGTAAGTATAAAGTCCTCCAGATGTCCAGGAATTCGTCGGATCATGCTAGGACAGAGACTCTGTTGTTCTTCAGTGTAATCCCATGATGCTGCCATGAGGATGAGATGTTGGATCCGGCTCAAAGGATCACTTTGTTAAAGATATATGTGCGTGGATGCACTGGCTTGCCAACATCTAATCCTCAACCTCGATCAGAAGGTTTATAGGCAAAAGTTCAAGACAGCTTCTGTTCTCAAGCATTGATTTATTCCAATAATCCAGCAGTTTGGTTTTGATACAGTTTTGTGTGGTTTCATCAGAAATTGCATCATGGTTTTTGAAATAAAACAACAACAATAAATTAAATACACTTCTCAAATATCAAGTACAATGCTTGCAAATATATCACAATATATAAAGCAATACTAAAATGAGAATTGAGGCATGAGGCATACAGACTGAAATTACACTAATGCCCA